>PVIA01008190.1:0-74648 GCA_004024845.1 Tonatia bakeri
AGAGAAACATGGATGAGTGAGAGAAATATTGATCAGTTGCCTCTCAAACATGTTCCAACTGGAGAACTGGGCCCGCAACACAGGCATCGATGTGTCCTGATTGGGAATGGAACAAGTGATCTTTTACTTTACAGGACGATGCTCAGCCAACTGGACCACTTCAGTCAGGGCCACAGTGTATAATCTTTTAATCTAGAGTCTATCTGTCATGTTAACTAGTCCAATCTTTATTATGAGATTATATTTTATTCTTGTGCACTAATTTTCCATAGTAGAATGGCCCTAAAATTTGTTTTAAAATTTCAGAGATTTCTGATTTCATTATTTCTTCTAAAAACAAAAAATTAACATTGTCACTCAGCCAATAAATTTCTTAGTTCAGAAAAGGCTACAATTCATCAATGTATTTATTCTATAATGTCAGAGATAATAAAACTTATTGAACCCTGTCATTTTAATGTAATTATTTGCTGAAAATATAGTTATGAAAAAGCATTCATTCATTATAAATTTCATTATTAGACTTCAAAAATAATGCAGCTTCCAAAAATTTTAACACAAGTCCAGGGTATAGCTTACACACTGGGAACATTCTTCTTCATTTCTCTGACGATGTTTGTAGATAATAGTGCAGAAAAACTTCCATCAAAATTTAACACAATGTCTTTGAATATAACAAAAATAACAACAACAAAAGAAAACTCTCACTTTTCAAAATGGTAAATTGTCTTTTAAATATATTTTTAAAATTCACTGAAATCTCTAACATAGACATTAAAAAGATAAACAATGAATGACCTGTAGGGGGAAAATCAAAGACTAACAGACACCACTGCTCTTAATAGGTGCCTCTGCTGTTAACAAACCATCTATATCCATCAAAAGTTGATTGAAAAAGATTGAAGACCAGGTCTGAACCCTGATTGAAATGAAATGTCAGCAAGGATAAAAGAAGAAAGATGGAGATTGTATTAAAAAGAGAAACTATGTTCAGAAATAAGCTTTGGGACATACAAGAATCTAAAATGGCATCTACATCCAGCAGAGCAAATTCATGGGGTCTAGAAAACTAGGTTAGTTTGTCTTTTTGAAGCACTTGTTGAATTCAGAGTTGAATCTGAACATAAATGGATTTAAAAGAGAATCCTTTTTTATTGATTTTCAAGGTAAGATGACATATGAGAAAGAAAAATAGAAAGGAATAAAAATTGCTCAGCTTGTTATTTTTTTCTTTCTGAAAGTTTTTGGTATAAGTATAAATTATATACATTAATCTATTTTAAGAAATGTTTACAGTATGCCACATGGAGAAAATTGGCCATTAATTTCCTTGATTTTCTTCATAACAACCCCTGCTGCATTTCACACACCAGAAGTTACAAAATGACTAGGAGCCCACACTCCCACTGGCATTCCAATTTGAACACAAGGACAAAACATTTAGTTTTTCAGGGAGGCAGTAGGGTGCAATATAAAAAACAATGCATTAGTCCTGAAAATCTAAGGTCTTAAAATGAGCTCTGACAGTTCAAGCTGGGTGATTCTGAAAGTCCACCCTCTATGAATCTCAACTTTCCCAGTTACAAAATGGGGAGAATGATCCCCATTATCTTTCTGACTAACTCCAAATACTGCATTCAATTTTATAGTTATACAGAAGTGTGAAGCCCTGTAAAAATGTGGCATTTTAGTATTTCTGCATGTACAATTTTAAAAGTCTTTTGACTCATTGCCTCTCATGTAACCATCCTCCCTCCATTTCACCTTGTAAACAAACCATCCTCAGATTTCACTTCCGTGTCCATACTCATACACCAATCTTAGATCTCCCATCTACTTAGCTAAGACTTATCACAGTTTTCTCTGCTATATTATCTTTGTAGTTCTTTTATAGTGGTATATTCTTTCTTAAATTTTCCTAGATAGCTGTGTCCATTTTTAAATCAATTGATATTGATTTTTTTATATTCAAAACAAACTCCTCAAAGTATTGTTTAACTGAATCTATTCTCTTATAACTCATCCATAGCCTATATTGTCCATCATAAAAATAACACAAGAGTCAAGATAACAAAGATGAAATTAAGCACTCAAAGAACTAAAATATTTTTTCTATCAGTTCTATGCCAAAAATACCTAAAGAAGTATCATAAAATATTAGTGAATTTAGTTATATGATTTGAGAACAAATTTTCATGGAATGAAAATTACACAGGAATGATATAATTAGACTCAAAGAATAAAAATGTATGCTGATTAATATCTGATAGCACACTATGTTAAACTATCATTTGTTAGTTATAAAATTCTTCTGTCTGATGTTTAAGCTTAGAATAAAATTGTATTTGCAAAAAAATACAATTTTACATTTTGGAATATTATGAGAAAATGAAAATACTCTCCAGCTCTCATATGTAAGATATTTAGAACCAAGTTAGAAAATATTACTTAAAATTCAAATTTATTAGTTAAAATGATATTTCATGCTACATTTCATGCTATTCAAATTTAAAAAGATGTGTGTATAAAAAGGCCATTAAAATAACATTTTACTGCATATTATCATGTCACAGAAACTGTTCTACCTCCTATTACATGTATTATCTTAGTTAAGTCTTTTTTTCCACATATACATATTCAGTTTATTATGGTGACATTGGTTAAAAAGATCATATGGGTTTCAAGTGTACATTTCTGTGATACATGATCTGTATATTGGATTGTGTGCCCACCACCTCAAGTCAAGTTATCTTCCATCACTATATATTTGGCTCATTTACCCTTTACCACCCCCACCACCTTCCACCTGGTAACTACCATCCTGTTGTCTGTGTCTGTAAATTTGTTTTATATCCCATATATCTTAGTTAAGTCTTATAAAGCTCCCAAAACTTTATTTTTATTACTTTTACTTAAGACAGTCAACAAGTATATGTATATGTATGTATCATATACAAAACTTGGCTGAAAGAATAGATACCATTATTTTAAAAAAATCAATGATATTTGAATGTTTGCCATTAAAAGATGATGCCAACAGTATTCTCACTGTTTGGAACATTTTTCAAGATGCCCTTGTTCTTCACTGACAATACTATATCTATAGATCCTGAAAATTACTTTCAAGATTTGAGGTGGCCCCATCACTAGATAAAAATCATTTCCATATTCTGAGGGTAGAAACTATACTTTTGAAGACTAAGAATGTGTTATAGTTGTATGTAGATAAACAATAATTCATTATGGATATACAGTGTATACAGCAAAAGAAACTCATATAGCAACGCTAAAACAAAGAGGGGACAATCAAGTGTAATACTGAACATAATAAAATATCACCTCTCCTCATCAGTTCCATTCCAGGAGACTCAAACAAAATATAATAAAGGATAATAATGTCAAGTTAAAGCAATATGTGTTCATAGGAATGTAATATAATTCTATCATACTGTGTCCAGGTACCCAGGTAGGAAACAGCCTGAACAATGCAGTGAGTTGTTTAAAAAAATAATAAGAAGATCAGGAAGCTGCCACTACACCAAGAGCCAAATGTACTAGAGAAACACCACAATTTTTTAAATGTGAACACAACATTCATAAACATTCTGTGTTATTTCCACTATGGTGTTCTTTTGGAAACTTCATTCCCTTTTCTCATAAGTCACCAGGTCTTCAAAGATTTAGAGAAGTGCATGCCCACAACAAAAGACAATTTTTAATTTTACTCTTTCTTCAACATTATTAAAATTGAATTTCTGCCCATAACAAATACAGATCATCAACAAAACCTTGAACATCCAGTTGATATTTCATTTGAAACTTAAATAAAACTCCCACAAATTCTTTTTTAACCTCCCAAGAGGTTGAAAACATTATTTATAAAGAGGGTGGATCAAAATAAAATTATTTGAGGAATATGCAATTAAATTGACAATTATTGGGATCAACATTCAATATCTATGAAGTACCCACATTATGCTGTCTGCTACATAAATACACACCCACTAACTACCTCAAGCTTTGTTTTCCTTTACAATGACAAGTGTTCTGTGTTCGTACATTTCCACAGGCAAGTTATAAAAAAATAGATTCAATCAATAATAATTTTTTAAACTGTATACAAAAATAAGCACTGGGTGGTCACTAGCAAAAGCTATTGTATTTTAAGATTAAAGTAACACTAAATCTCAAAATTTACCCAAATTTCTCTTACAGATTTGTGGCCTCCAAAGAAAAGTCAGTTCACAAAGGAACATTTATGTATGATATGGTAGGAAGCAGGAAAAACAGATCTGTTATTTGTATTCATTCATATCAAAGGAAAAAATATAAGCTTTGTAATATTTTTTGTTTCTTTAAATATATTTGATTGATTATGCTATTACGGTTGTCCCATTTCCCCCTCCTTTATTCCCCTCTGCCCCACACACTTCCTCCCACCAGCATTCCTGCCCCTTTTAGTTCATGTCTGTGGGCCAAATATGTAATTTCTTTGGCTTCTCCATTTCCTATACTATTTTTAACTACCCCCCGTGATTTTTGTACCTACCAATTATGCAAATTATTTCCTGCACCTTTTCCCCCACTTCCTCTCCTCCCTACTAATAACCCTCCATGTGATCTCCATTTCTGTGATTCTGTTCCTATTCTAGTTGTTTGCCTAGTTTGTTTTTCTTTTTAAATTCAGTGGTTAATAACTGTGAGTTTGTTGTCATTTTCCTGTTCATATTTTTTTATCTTCTTTTTCTTAGATAAGTCCCTTTAACATTTATACAATAAGGGATTGGTGATGATGAACTTCTTTAACTTGACCTTATCTGGGAAGCACTTGATCTGCCCTTCCATTCTAAATGATAGCTTTGCTGGGTAGAGTCATCTAGAATGTAGGTTCTTGCATTTCACGACTTTGAATACTTCTTTCCAGCCCCTTCTTGCCTGTAAAGTTTCTTTTGAGAAATCAGATGATAGTCTTATGGGAACTCCTTTGTAGTAACTGTTGCCTTTTCTCTTGTTGCTTTTAAGATTTTCTTCTTATCTTTAATCTTGGCTAATGTAATTATGATGTACCTTGGTGTGTGTTTCCGTGGGTCCAACTTCTTTGGGACTCTCTGAGCTTTTGGACTTCCTGAAAGTTTATTTCCTTTGTCAGATTGGAGAAGTTCTCCCTCATTATTTTTTCAAATAAATTTTCAATGTCTTGCTCTTCCTCTTCTCCTCTGGCTCCCAGTGATTTGGATGTTGGAATGTTTAAAGTTGTCCAGGATGTTGGTAAGCCTCTCCTCATTTTTTCGAATTCTTTTTTCTTCATTCTGTTCTGGTTGAATGTTTATTTCTTCCTTCTGGTCCAAACCATTGATGTGAGTCCCAATTTCCTTCCTATCACTGTTGGTTCACTATACATTTTCCTTAATTTCATTTTTCATAGCTTTCACATTTTCCAGTATTCTGTGACCAAACTCAACCATTTCTGTGAGCATCCTGATTACCAACATTTTGAACGCTGTATCTGATAGGTTGGGTATCTCTTCGTTGCTTAATTGTATTTTTTCTGGAGCTTTGATCTGTTCTTTCATCTGGGCCATTCTTTGGGGACGGAGCCTTAGGTATTTTCCAAGGCAGGGCAACCCAGGTTGCTGCATTGTGGTGCTATACATGGGGGAGAGGTCCGACAGGAAACAATGTCACTTGCTCAGCTCTCTGATGGCATTCAGTTGCTTCCTCCGCTACCCACAAGCAAACTGGGTCCTTCTGGTGCTGCTTCTCAGTTGTATGCATTTGTGTGCATTCTAGGACCCTATGGGTCTCTCCAACAAACACTCGTGTGAGGCTGGGAGCTTCTCCCACTGATTCAACCCCCATGGGTTTTTTCAGTTGGGAGATTTGAGGGTTTATTTTTCTGTGCTGGAACCCTGGGTTGCACAGTCTGTCTAACTCACTAGTTGCTCCTCCTGGTTTATCCACACATGTGGAACCACCCACTCCACCAGCCTCTGCTCTGCCCATGCCAGTCCTCCAGTCACTGCCTTGCCCGAAGTCCTCTCAGCCCAGCTGCCCATCTCCACCTCTCCTACTGGTCTGGATGAATGTTTTTTCTTTAATTCCTTGGTTGTTGGTCTTCCATGCAGTTTGATTTTCTGTCTGTTCTGGTTATTTTTTATTTTTAAATTTGTTGTTGCCCTTCTTTTGATTGTAAGAGGAGGCATAGTGTATCTGCCTAGGCCTCCATCTTAGCCAGAAGTCTCTAAGCTTTATAATATTTAACATATGACAAACTTCTCTCTTTTTTTTTTTTTTGAACATTCCAGGTGAGCACACATTATATGACAGGTCACGTATGATTAAAAAAATGTATAGTATCACCACAGATAAGCACTTAAAATTTCACCATTCACTTTCATTGTATGGCAATTTATTGTAGCTAATGTGTTTCCAGTTAAGTAGTAGGAAAATCATTTCATTTATCTTTAACTAAATTTAAATTCACAAAATTGATCAACAGCTTAAAACTTGCCTATTCCTCCTCCTAAAATGCAGATTGACATAAAACCAGTTATGCAAACATAAGCAAACAAGAAATTAACAATATTGACAGTCATTTATATTTTTATATGAAAACAATTATAATTTAATTAGATGTAACATAAAGTTGTTCCAACAATTCAGAAAACTATTAATTAGAACATAACCTGAAATATGCATTTATGTACACTATATGAGTATATCACATTTGAAATCCATTTATTTCATCATTCATATGTCAGTTACTGCAAAAGTAGTTTACTGCAAAAATTGCATAAATGTCATTGATGTGTTTAATTGTAGGGAGTCAAGCCCTTTAAAATAGAATGAAATCTGACAGCAATTTGCTAAATGGTAAGGAATGACAAAGAAACAATTTTTTTTTCCACATAGACATACACAGTTGTTCAGGGGGCGGGAAAGAAGTAAATGAATTATAGAACTGAAAGACAGATTTCACATTTTTCCTTTACAAAAAAGAAAAGAGATCCAAATTTATGGGCCTATCGTTTTTCTGATAGACACTAATAAGCAATTTATTATCAACATTATACTATTCATCAGCTCGGGGGATAAAAGAGATGTTTAATCTATACATCTGAAGAAAAGGAATCATTTTAACACAGTCAGAAGGTAAATGCTCTTGGAAAGACATTTGTGCTAGGTAAATAGTGTTTAGAAAACAAATATTAGGGAATTCTTCCTTTGTTTTGCTGGTGGTCTTTGGAAATGACATTGTGTGTATTATTCATTAAAAAAACATTTTTGCACACTGAAAAAAAAAACAGACAGACAAAAACTTGGAAACAGTTCTTAATTGGTTAAAAATTCTCCCCAAAACTCTAAGTATGTTACTTAAAAAGTTACAAATAATATAAAAATAAAAGACATGATAAATTTGAAAGAACAACTGATTTATAACAAAAAATATGTAATTTTTGATAAAATTATAAAAATAAATTCCAGTGGAATTTCAACTAAAATAAATCTTAAAAATTATATGTTTTGAAAGTGATTATCAAGATAAAATGTGACTAGCCACTGATATGAGTCCTCCATTTAGATATATTTTGAGTTATCTTTCCCAGCATTAAAAGATATTCACATAAACTATTTAAAGTAACTGGAATGATAATCAGATTCTAGTTTAACAAAGTATTAGGAATTTAAAAAAAATACAACTTAGAGTAATTTACCTATTCATTTCATAACTAAATAAATGCACAAATATTGGAAGAGAGTGATGTATTTTAATAGTTCCTGAACATCGAGTCTCAGCATCTTTATAATACTGAGATTCTTAAGCAGGATTTTGAAAAAAGAAGTGAGTAGAATTGTAGGCTAAGGAAAAGACCAGATTTAGTGGAGAAGTAAGAAAAGAAGTGTTACAGAGTTCAGTGATTTAAGTAAACTAAATGAAACTCACAGGTTGGAGCTAGAAACTGAATAGAACATTTTGCAATAAAAGGACGATAATATTAACTAAAAAGTCGTGTCATTTAATTCTAATTACTCAGTAACCTTGTGGTCCAGTAACATTTTCTCCACCTTACATTTGAAAACATAGAAGATTAGAGAATATAAGCAAATTATAGAAAGCCACCAGGAAAAAAGACTTTAATAGCAAAATGATGCCCCATGTATAGACAATTTTTATAAGAATAGTCAATTAACTACATACATTTTATATTTCAATCATTCTAAATATATAGGAATATATAAAATGTATCACCCAGTAAGCACTGTACGCTAAATTAATGGGGCTATAATAATACAATAAATATCATGCTTACTAAATAATATTAAATATAAATAAAATAATATTAAAAGAAAAATTATTTTAAAACGTCAAATATCTATTCTGACCTTCCTGGTAACTAATTAGGATGTTTCTCAAAGATTTTTCTGAAATATCTACTAATCATTTCTGTATACACTCACACTGGGAATCACTTCAAAGTAAAAATGCCACACCCCATTTTAGTGCCACGTTTATTGGTTTATTTATATGAATAAAGACACATACAAAAGCTCTCCACTTTTGGAAGGCCATGGTGAATTACATTTTATTATAATTAATTTTCAGGTAAGACCAAAGATGTCTAAGATTATTTATTTTGTTCTTTTTTATTTAATCTTTACAGCACATTTTTCCATTACCATTTAGTCCCCTCACACCTCCCTCTCCCCAGCAATCACCACACCGTTGCCCATGGCCATGAGTCCTTCCTCCTTTTTGTTCAATCCATCCACCTCCACTAAATGTCATCTGCTTTCTATCTATGAGTCTATTTCTGTTTTGCTTGTTAGTTCAGTTTGTTCATTCAGTTTGTGAGTGAAATCATGTGGTATTTGATTTCCCTGACTGGTTTATGTCACTTAGCTTAATGTTCGCCAGGTCCATCCATGTTGTTGCAAAGGGTAAAATTTTCTTTTTTATGGCTGAGTAGAATTCCAATGTGTAACTATCCCATAGTTGTTATTTCAACTCATCTACTGATGGACACTTGGGCTGCGTCCATATCTAGGAGATTGTAAATAAAGCTGCAATGAACATAAGGGTGCTTATGTTCTTTCGAATAAGTGTTTTGGGTTCCTTCCCATGTATTCCCAGAAGTGAGACTGCTAGGCCTTTAATTTTTTGAAGTATCTCTACACTGCTTTCCACAGTGGCTGTACCAATCACTTGCCAATTATCACTTGCCAATCCCATCTGGCCTGTAAAGTTTCTGTTGAGAAATCAGCTGACAGTCTCGTGGCAGCTTCCTTTGTGATAACTAACTGCAATTTCTCTTGCTGATTTTAAGATTCTCTTTTTGTCTTTAACTTTTGGTATTTAATTGTTATGTGTCTTGGTATGGGCCTCTTTTGGTTTATATTCTTTGGTACACCCTGTTCCTCCTGGATTTGTGTCTCTATTTTCTTCTCCAGGTTAGTGCAGTTTTTGGTCATTATTTCTTAAAATAGGTCCCTCCGTCTCTTTCTCTCTCTCTTCTTCTGGTACCCCTATGATGCTAATGCTTTTATGTTTGATGTTGCCCCAGAGATCCCGTAAATTATCCTGATTCTTTTATTTCTTCTCTCTTTTCCAGTTCTGATTGGGTTTCATCTATTCCTTACCTTCAAAATCACTGATTTGATCCTCTACTTATGTACTCCACTGTTGATTCCTCGTATTCATTTCTGACTATTTTAAAAAATGTCCCTATTTCCCTTTTTATGTTTCCTATCTCACTAAGTTCATCTACTCTTCCCCTAACTTTATTGGGTATCCTTACACCCAGTGTTTTGAACTCTGGCTCCAATAGATTGCTTGTTTCCATTTTGTTTAGTTCCTCGCACTGCTGCAGCACATTATGGAATGCTTTTGCTCACTATTCAAATTCCAGTGGGTTCCAATATATACACTCTTTTGTGTAGAACTCCTCCACTCCATGCCAAAAGGAACTAAGCCCACTATCACTGTGACTCTATGTTATTTTCTCCAACTTTCCCATAGTTTTGGTCTTACTCATTTATTCTTTCATGTTCATAATTAAAGAAAAAAAAATTATAACCTGTCACTACTGAAATGGATCAAAACTCAAGCTAATATTCTAAGTTTTGTAAGAATACATATTTCCTGATTGATTAGATTCTTCTACATATAGGGACATTAGCAGATGTTCTCATGTGGAAGAGGGTTATTTCAAGGTTAATAAAAATGTAAGGTAATAGGAAACCATCTCTACATTTCTTCTGTTAGGCTAAATGAATATCCGGGGTATCATTTAGGAAACCCAGCAGCATTAGGAACCAATCACATGTTATCATCGCTTCACAAATAGGCATTTTTTGCTTCCTTCTCAAATCACCTGTGCTAATGAATATACTCAGATCTATTGACTTTTTAAATTGATTTTCTGCTTTGTTTCTATTCCTTCCCAATACTCTGTGGCTGTCATTGTCAAAAAAAGAACATAATTGGTTTATTTCATCAATTGTATCTATTCATTCTATAGTATCCCTGTCACACAGAGCTCTCAGGTCAGCTTCCTGGATAAGCCACAGGTCTTAATCACCTGCATGTATGCGGTGGCCTTTGGAAGAGCCACCGTTCTTTTCTGGGCAACTATAAGAGAGCGATGCTGCACTCATCATAAAACATGTCTGCAGAATCATCAACTGCTTTCCTTAGGAGAACGACGTAGGAAGTAGTATCAAGTGCTATTTTATTAAATACATTTACCCTTTTTCTCTTTTATTATGGAATTACAATTTGAGACTATACTAATAATTATTAGCCAATTTAAAAATTTTCCATACATTTGCACTGGCTGGCGTAGCTCAGTGGATTGAGCGCGGGCTGCAAACCAAAGCATCGCAGGTTCGATTCCCAGTCAGGGCACATGCCTGGGTTGCAGGCCATGATCCCCAGGAACTGCACATTGATGTCTGTCTGTCTCTCTCTCTCTCTCTCTCTCTCTCTCTCTCTCTCTCTCTCTCTCTCTCCCCCTCCCTTCCCTCTCTAAAAAAATAAATAAATAAAATCTTAAAAAAATTTTTTTCCATACATTAGAATGGTTCACCTGAATAAAATCCTCTTTAATTGGTCACAGCTAATTCAAATGAGATTGTGGTATTTAAAACAATGGCAGAAATAGCAATTCTCCAGGCCCAGTTTCAGAATAAAAGACTCCTTGATCTGAGTATGCTTACCTTGGATATATTTGGCTATTTAAGTCATGATAGTAATATATTGTTTTGTTATATTTTCTGCTCTCTTGGTTCATCATAAGGACCCCCACTGTTCCCCATTGCTTCCAGAATGGGGAAAACAAGAAAGGCAATGTTGTATCATTGCAATGGTATGAATTTCATTACAATGGGCATCATTACAATGGGATGGATTGTATGTCATCAACAGTAGCCACCTGTCTATGTACCGGGTTCAGACCATGCAGGTGCCATCTTGATTTTTTTTTCTGTAGGAGCATAACAATATTAAGACTCACCTCTCTTTCTCAAGGCACCAAAAATTGAGTTTCTCTATCATTTTTTCCCTCAAAATGTGAACAACAGAGCAGATAGACTAATTAATAGTGATTCAATGAATTTATCTTACATGAGAAGACAATTTTAAAAAATAAAATAAAACCTTTTATTCTATTTTAATACCACTATACTGTTAAAATAATCTGATATTTTGATGTATGGTTGTGTGACCAAACAAACTGTATAAGGGGAGAAAATACATCAATAGTGAAAATTTAGGCTGACTTGTCCTTCAGTTTCTTTTTCATCTCAAATATGAAAATTATTAATCTTATGCAGAATTGTAAGGTATACACACAACACTGCATTCTTTGATTACATGTTTTCTCTTTTTAATATTGACATGAAGAAGACTGATTTTTGTGATAGGTAATTGATTTAGTCACAGTTAACCTCTTGATCATGTCTTGTAGTCCTAGTTGGTCATATAAGAAGTACATTTCACCATCTATAGTGATTCTTATGTCTCCTAAACATATTAAGGGTGTATTTAATGCCTCTCCGTGTAGTCTGCTTGTTTTATTAGCATAGATGTTTATGATGCTTCAGGTAGAGGACTTAAAATAATTGTTATGTATGAAACATTTTATGCATTACAAATAGCTGGCCAATATTAAAACCTCATTTGTATCTTTCTTCCGCTGGAGAGTGCTAATTATTAGTTCTGTAAATGTGTTTGCATGATAAGAGAAGCCTGAGTGGCATGCCCAATCACTCTCTGACCTCCGTTTATTTACAGAAGAGGATGAAAGTTTCTATCCAGCATGAAAGTAACAGGCAAATAATTGTTTGAGAGTGAATAATAAATTCAGGCTCTATAAATGTAAGTGAATGTTGCATAGAAATTAAAGAAATCTGACCTATTATAATTAATCTCTTCTTTTCTTATATTGCTTTCAGTGTTTAATATGTAATGGGAGATAGTGAAAGGACAAATTAATGGATCCAAACACAGGGTGATATGCAAACAGGTGAAGTTTCTACTCTGCTCCACCCTGTCTACACCTAACTATACCCTCTGTGCTGCTACTTGTCAGAAACACATGATCCTCAATTTATTCAGATGGGACGGTCAGACAGCTCAAGTTCAAAAGTCCTTCCTCAGTTAATGTGGGAGAATCATATGCAAATTATTATTATAGAAAAATGTAATATATCAAAATGATCCATGGATAATGGCTGGAACAACAATGATAATCTTTTAATCACCAAGAAATGTCACAATATCATGGGGAATGGAAATTGAATAAAAGGTACTGTTTATCTCTTCCTCCTCCTTTCCTGTTTTCTTCCTTATCTTCCTCTTCATTGATCACAAAATTCACTGCCTCTCACATTGAACTTTCACAGAGTAATAAATAATAATTTATCCAACTGACATTGTGTAGTTAGTATGGTTCTTAAATGGTAAAGAGAAAAAGTCACATAAGATAATTGAACAATTAAAGAGAATTTAGAAAATGAAGGGGGAGCACAGAAAGGTAGTGCTGTGGTCATTTCTGCCTAATACCTAGACTTCATGCTAAAGAATGAATGGGTCATTAACATTCATTTTATGCATAAATGCTGAAAATTGTTTGACTGACTTTGTTGGTTTGTTTGCTTGTTTGACTTAACTGACAGATTGTACCATATTTTCTTCCTGTAATTTAAATACATGCACAAAGTAGCTCTCACTTAGACAGTGCTGGCTTTGTTGAATTTTTGCTCACTGCTACAAAATGACACAATAATGACAGTTTTGGCCATAAATAGCCTGCTGAATAAATCTGAGAATATGTTTTGTCAGTACTAACTCAGCTTTAAAAAACTAGTAAGCACGTAAGGTTCTACCAGTCTTGTGTTAATATTTCTACCAGAGTCCTTTGATTAAAAACCATATAAAATTTACTTCCACACAATTCCTGAAAGTATAATTATTGGTTGATTGCTAAGGTTCTTTATACTATAACATAATCCGAATATGAAAATCACTTAGTTAAAACCTCAAACTACAGAACTTATGGAATATTTCTCAAAGGTTACTTTACAATTATTATCTAATGGTCCTAAGTTTTGACAGAAAATATTTGAGAACCAGGAAATAGAATCATATGTAGGAGTTAGTACTACAGTTAAATCCTTATAAAAGCATTCATTAAGCTAAAACATTGTGTCAAGACAGTGATGTATAAATATACAAATACAATGAAAAATATTCCTACCAACTCATCCAATACCCATGAACTTTGCTCAGTCATGTTTTAATTACCACATGTTATTTTATAAATTAAATGGTTACTTTAAAACATTTTGGTCAAAAATTTCCTTGAGTTAGAAAATTTTCATCCTTAATAATACATATATATTTTTAAATACAAAGATCTTAGGTCTAAGGGTAAAATTGAGTCTGTTTTTTTTTTTTTTTTTAAGCAAGAAGATCAAATCACCAAAGAACTCATACAATGAGTTTATCTGGTTAAAACTGAGAATTGTTTTGTGTAGACATGTCAGTTAACTCTTCTGGCACTTTCTCCAGGTTTGTTCAAACCACCTACCAATGTCAAATTGCTCTATAAGTGCAAAATCACTTTAATAAGACATTAAAAGTGTTAGTTGCCTTTCTGGAACAATAAACTTTCTCTAAATAATGTGAGATGTGTGCTGATATGATCTCCTGAAGGGAAAAAATCTTCTTCTGAGTCCTAAGGCACCAAGTCTGTGTCATTCGCTGCCCTGATGATCTCCAAAGAGACCCGCTTTTCAGTTTTGAAGTCTCTCTGGCACTGTGTGTGAACAAACATCTTGAGTTCTGGTCACCCCTTTCTCTCCACAATACTCATTTCTGAGCCCACAGAAGCTGACCCTCCATTCAGTTTCTTCAAAGGGCTTGTCGCTGTCCACTCAGAATACACCAAACCCGCCCCTAACCATTCTCAGAGGGTTCCTCACCACCAAAACACTTCTTCTATTTAAACTTACTGTCTAGAATTTAGTAGTGCACATAAAAGTGAAAGCTAAATTATTCACATATGCACATGAGAACACAGATGTCTCCATATAAAATTTGAGCATATTTTTAGTTTACTTGTCTTATTTGAAACAATTAAAAAGTAATGATGATCTCATTATTTATAAAGCCAGAATATTCCATTGTGAAGTTGCATTTATTTCACTATGTAAGGTATGCACTATAATATTTTTAATACAGCCACTTTTTATTGCATCTTTGAAAATACAGAGTCTGTATATGCAAGAGGTGATGGGAGCAGAGTATGTATGTCAACATTTAAGAGAGAGAAACCAGGCAAAAAATGTCAATTAATACTTCAGTCTCTTTGGTGGTCAGCTCTGCCAATGCTCTATAGATGTAACATTCTGGCAATGCTTGCAAAGTAACTCCGAATGGAATTTTGGGAGCACCCTGAGACAATCTCTGAACCTCTAGCCTTAAACAGCTCTGAACTCAGAGAGGAAGTGCTCCTTAGCCATGCATTCCTCTCCCAAATGGCCTGAGTTTGGGACGAGGATGCAGAATCAATTGCATTGTTTCACAGCAACAAGGCACCAGCAATTTTAAATGACACTTGATCTGAATAATAATAGTTATGGTATTTTAAATCTTACAGCAGCAATTCATACGTTTATTTTTCTTCCTTTTTTTTTTGAAATTTCAAACTACAAGAAAAAAGTTTATTTAGAAAGTCACAGAAGCAGAGAAGTTAGCTGCGGAAGAAATGGGCTCAGAAAACAAGTTACAGAGGCAAAAATAGAGCCCTTGGTGCTTAGGAGAGAGAGAGAGAAGGATAGATACCCACTTTGAGAGACAGGGGGAAGAAAGGCGTGGGCATGCTCCACAACAAAAAAGACAGAAAGAGAGAAAGAGAGAGAGCACATGCCCCTTTTTTCTCTCTTTGAAACATTCTCCTCTATGAAATAGATTTACTTTGACAACTGAAATATTTTCAACTTTATAAACATAAACAGTTTACAAACTGTCTTTTGGTGAATAGTATGTCTAGATCTCCAGCAAAGTGAGGAGAGAAAAATGTTATCTGAAAATTGCTATCTCTCTTTATCTCTGGAAACTATATTCTTTGTCTGACTGACACAGTACAAAATCGAAGTCGGATATGACAGTGAGGCCTAATAAATTGAAGAGAATATGGAGAGTGGGAACAACTTGTTAGAGGTTTAACTCTGGCAATTTCGCATTGCCTTTCAGTTTTCACATCCAGTCAACAAGGAAACAGAAAATTATGAAAAGGAGAGGTGAGAACATTGCACCTGAGACTGAACAGCCCACATGCCAACCCTGTGAGAGCTAATTTTCAATGACTTGTCATAACCTATACAATAAATATTTTTATTAACAAATAATCAACTTTTTAATGAAAAATTAAATTAGTCACTGCTGTAAAGCTGAGTTTCCAATCATCATAAGAAAATAACAACACATTAGTGAATGCATTTGAATTTAACTAAAAGCAAAGACACTTGGAACTTTTATTGTTATGTGCAGCAAAGTTATCATACCGTTTTGAGCAAGGACATGTCCAGGCAGTCAATTAGGAAAGATAACAAAGGGAACATAGCAATCAAATCTTTCTTCACTTACTGTGACAGTACACCCAACAGTGCGGTCCATTTCCCCCCACAGAATGGCACCACGTTAGTGTTAGGTGGATGCTGCACCGTTTCAATGCTGAGGAGCCCAGAACCAAAGATCTCTGCCCTCTATGTACCCAGGGGCCAGCTGGGAGAGCAAGGCTTGGAAATGTGCTAAGACAAGAATACCCTAGCCAAGGCCCCCATAACGAGGCCTTGGTGGAGTGTTTGGGATATGCCCTAGCCAAGGTCCCTGATAAGAAGACCTTCAAATAAAGGTGCCTAGACGAGGAACGCAGACATGCCTCTGAGCACGGCTGCCTGAGGATGCCATTGACCGTAACTCCCTGCAGAAAACTGCAGTATGCTGGCTCAGCACCAACTCTGGTGTAGCGAGGGCAGATTCCCACCCACTGGTGCTGCTAGGCAAAGCCTTGTCATTGCCTGTGGTCAGGCCTGCAAGATCACACACAGAATTTTGACCTGGAGCCAGACAGGACACAATGTATAACCTTTGAATACAAGAAACATCACAGAGTATTTAACAGGGCAACCTCAGAGTATAAAAGAGTGCCACATGATCTATACTTCAATTCTGTAAAGTGGAGTGAGATATTACATAGATTTGTGGTAAAAATGAATGGAGATAATGAATGTCAAGTACTTTATAGAGCCCAGTACATAAGAGCCCTCTCCAAGTCCCCAGGATTAAATGAGATCATTGTACTGAAGCACTGAGCCAGTGTTGCCACACAGTGAGCATCTGATAAACATTATATTCTATTATTAATAACAATAATGGTAACAATAATTCATGTTATGGACACAGTGACATTTATCTTACAGGATGCACTCAAGGTTGACGTTAAGTTACACAAAGCAGCCATCAGAACACTTGGCTCATTGTAGGCGCTCAATAATTAGCACCCATTACCAGCACCCTGGTCTCTCTTGATCCCTAATGCTAATATTTGTCAACCAATACAATCCCTAAACCAACTAAAAATGTCTGATAAAAAAAAATAACAACTTCACCAAAAACATCACCTTCTTGAGTCTTGTTTTGAATTTATGAAAGTGAAGAAAAAGGAACTCAATGCAAAATGGTGTTGGTTTAACTTCAACTGCAACTTTATTCTTGTTTCAGCATTATTTTATTAGCCCTGGGACTAATTCTTTATAATATTAATTAAAATAGCTGTTCAAAAATGTTTCCCCTCAATTCATGCCACTAATTTTAAAAAGACGATACATTTTAAACTACCTTTAGAGCAATTTTATATTCACAGCAAAATTGAGAGGAAGGTACAGAGATTCCCCCCATACACATACCCCCATACACATAACTTTTTTTAAACTTCACTTAGAAGGTAAAGTTAACAACTTGAATGACATGAGTTCTTCAATTATGTCTCCATCATCCAAAATATTTCAGCCTTTGTAACATTGTCTCTTTCTTCTTTATGTTCTCAGATGTACTAATGCATATGGCTGTCTTTTAAGGCGATGTTTCCTTAATGCCACTGTTTATTTCATACTCTGGGAAGGCATTCCTTCAACTATGACTGAATACTGTAAAATAATGAATTCTCCATTGGTCTCTGACCTTTCACTCTCTAATATATAGAGCTTTGAAACATCATCCTATGACACTTTGGTTTCCTTCTCCCAATTTCATTTTCACTTACAATGTTTAAACAATTACTATATATGACTGCTTCTACTTTATCATCAACTCTCAACATCTTAAGGAATATTTTTATTTTTCTGGCTTCTAAGGAGGCTCCCCTTTCAAAAAGTTACCCATTATTTCCTAGTCCTCAATGTTGATGTTTTCCCTCAAATCTTCTTCACCTTAATTCTCTTTAGGATTTGTCTATTCCTTGAAACAGTCAGAGAAATGGCACTAGAAAAGGCAAAAAAAATGATGCAGCTATATATTCTGGGAATGCTTCCAAATTTAGTCCCAAAAGTGACAGGAATCAGGGAAAAGATTACAAGGACATGGAGTAAAGAATAAACACACAATCAAAATCTGTTAGAGTTAGAAAAAGGAGTTTCAACCATGAGGTGTCACTGTCTAAATACAGCGTAGAAGCTAAGGGATCAGGCTTCTATTTAACCTGGTTATCTGTATGTTTGTGTGAAATTGGCATAATTAGTTGAAATCAACAAAGGTCTGCAGTCATTACTGAGCTGGCTGTTTTTCCTTTCTGCAATTTCAATATTATTGATTAAAGTAATTAAAATGAATGTGAAGAGGCCGATGAAAGAGACTCAACACAGATGGAAATACGATAGCAGTGAGTCATCTGAAGAACAGAGCTTTAAATACTATTTTGGGGAGTATGAATGCATCAAATTATCCTTGGCAGTAATTGATTACTAGCAAGTGATAATTGTTAATATCATATATAATTATCCGACTTTGTGCTTGATTTTGAAAGTGTCTCAGATATAAATGGAACAAGAATAATATGCCTGGGGATGGATTTCTGTAAAATAAGCAGAAATTTCTGAGTTAAAAAATGAACCCATTATACCAAAAATTAACCTTCATGTGTTAAACATCATGGGACATTTTCCCTCAGACAGAAAAACAGGGGAGGGGATGTGCTCAGTAAATTCTTGCAAAGCACTGGTTACAGAGGGTCTTTTTTTTCACATAGGGTTTTGAACCCTTTGTTAGCAATGTACCATATAAGCAAATAGAGATATTCTGTGCCCTCTGAGAGATAATACTTATTTAAAAATGCATTTGTTTTAGAAGAGTTTACTTCCATCACTTTTCAAAAAAATTGACTGGACCTTCAATCCATGTAACAGTTAATGAAATACAAAATAAGCAAAGTCTAATATCTAGTCAAAATTAAACCAATGAAAGAAGAATTATATTTACTTGAATCAGTCACTATAATTAATGATGATTAGCATTTTTAAAAAAGAATGGAATTTGAAATACAATTTAAAAATAAGACTAATTAAGCAATTGAATAGTAGAACTGCAATGTATTGTGAATTTTCACACCATCTTGAGAATTTTTGTTTAATTTCTATTGTTTTACTAATACTAACATTACTTGATATTTTGAAATAGATCTTGAATGCATTTTTACCTGTTTTGATATGAAACAAAAATTCATGTTCATGGTTTTGATATGTTGTTTTACTTTTTCTAGTATATATTAAAGTATTATATAAGTGTAAATTTTAAAAAGTAGGTTTATACCCTATCTAAAATCCTGTTGTATAGTGACTAGCTGTGAAGGAAGAGGGAAACAATTCATTAGAAACTTAGTCTGGTCTGCTATAACAATGTATCATAAATTGAGTGGCTTAACAACAGACATTTATTGTCTCACACTTCTGGAGGCTGCAAGGTTCAAAATCAAGTTACTGGTGGGTTTACATCCTGGTGATACCCTTCTTCCTGGCTAGCAGAAGGCCACCTTCTCATCATATGGAGAAAGAAGGAGAGAGTGAGAGAGACACAGAGAGAGAGTGAGGTACAGAGAGAGATAGAGAGACACAATAAATTGGGATTTTTTTAATGGAGATCACCTCACCTATATGTGTGCGTGTATTTTTCTAATGTCTGCCTTTTTGTTCATCATATTGCCAATACCATAAAATTTTTAACTTTCTTTTAACTTTATAGTAAATCTTAAAATCAGATGTTTAAATTACTTAACTCTGTTCTGTATATTTAAAATTATTTTTGCTATGCTATTTCAAGTATGAATAAATTTTAGAAGCAGTTTGTAAATGTCTATCAAAAAAAAAAAAAGCCCACAAGGTTTCATTGGGATTACATAGAATCCAGAGATCAAATTGGGAATAATTACCACTTTTACAATGTTGTGTCTCTCAACTTTTGAACATAGTATATGATCTACTGTGATGGTTACATTTATGTGTCAATGTGGCTAGACTACAACACAGGGTTGTTTAATTAATCTTTAATATAGATGTTGTGAAGGTATTTTGAAAATATGATCAACATTTAAATCAGTAGACTTTTGAATAAAGCGGCTTACCATTCATAATCAGATTCCCCACATCCAGTCAAAGGTCTAAGAAAAAAAGACTAAGGTCCCCTGTGAAGAAAAAATTCAAGACCGCCTCTGACTCGAGGCTACAGTGTCAGCTCCCATCAGGACTTCCAGCATGCTGGCCTGTCCTGCGGGTTTCAGCTTTGTCAGCCCTGCCCCAGCACAAGCCGATTCCTTTAAACAAATCTTTCTCTTTATTTACACATACCTGATCGATTCCATTCCTCAGAGGACCCTAGTAAATTCTCTTCTTATTTTGAATCTTTAATTATTTTCAGAAATGTTTTCATAATTTTCACTGTAAAATATCACATTTTGTATTTAAAACTTAGCCCAAAGTATTATATGGTTTTGAGGCTCTAATAAAATGTAGTTTTATTTTAATTGTCCATTTGTTTGTTGTTGTTATAAAAATGATTAAAATAATTTATGTTATTTTCAACTTGAATTAGTCAACTTTTCTAAATTCAGTTAATGGTCTAGCCCATTTTAATAGATATTCTAGGATTATTCAGATATGTGAATATTTTTTTTCTGTCAAATGAGACAGACATTATTTCTTTATTCTCAATCTGTACATCCTTAATTGTGTGTGTGTGTGTGTGTGGTTTTTTTTGGTGGGTGTGTCTAATGCAGAAAGGAAAGCAAAGTCTCAGAAGAAATGATCAACTCCATACTGTGATGTGGAAATGACTCAGAGAATCATATAAAGGTTGATAACAAGAGGGGAGAAAACAGTATTAAAAAAACAACTTGGGACCATATTTGATTAAATAAACAACTCAGGCTTTTTCTTATATTTTTATATACCAAATATGAAAGATATAGATGCACTCAATATAATATGTTTATAATAATTTCAAGCAAACTGATCATATTTGACACATCTTTCAGATATGTATTCTTGTCTATGTTGGAAATAAAATATTTGCCAAATACAAACAAGTATTTCAAAAGATGATGTTTTTTTTCACTTTCTGAGAACTTCCTAATGATAATATATCAATTTGATAAAAGATGGGTAACTAATGGACCTGGAGATTTTTATGCTGAGTGAAATAAGCCAGTCAGTGGAAAACAAATACAATGTGATCTCATTTATATGTGGAATAAAAGGAACAAAATAAACTGACAACAAAATAGAACCAGAAGCATGGACACATGGAACAGACTGATAGGTCTCAGAGGGAAGTGGATGGAATGGACTGGATGATGAAAGATGAAGGGATCAGCCAAAGAACATGTATACATGACCCACAGACACAGACAGCAGTGTGGTCAAGGCCAGGAGAGAGGGTTAGGGGCTGGTGGAGGTGGGCAAAGTAGGACAAATGGGGGATATCTACAATAGTGTCAACAATAGGAAATATAAAATGAAGACAGTTAAACAGAAAGGAGAATCATTTCAGAAAGTATGATTATTTTGAATGCATGCAAAAAGCATGCATAAAGCACATCCTTTTTTTGTCATGCACAGTGACAAAAAAAAGCCAAGATAAATGAAAGAAGTAAATAATGTAAATAATATTTATTTGTAGAGCATACTCTATTCTCATTAGGGGCCTGGCATTGGGAAGTGCAGCAGGAGAGTTCATACCAAGAACCTTGGAACCAATACCCTGGGTTCACATTCTGTCTCTCACTCTGCAATCACTCTGTCCGTCTGGCTTTTCCATATGCTATATGCAGACAACTACTGTAGCCACCCAATAGACTGGTTATGAGGACTGAGTTATCATTTATAAACAATTTAGAAGAGTGCCAGATATACATGTGCATGTGTGTGTGTGTGTGTGTGTGTGTGTGTGTGTGTTTTAAATACAATTTGAAATGCATCCTGCTTTTGGAAATAAACTCTACTTATATGCCTCCAGACAAAAGTATAATAGTTGTTGAAAAACTATTTTCATGACCAGTTCAAGAAGTTACATATTTAATTATAAAACCATTACAGGTTTTAAAGAAAAATTTCTTAGCCCATTTTATAAAGTATTGTTATAAAAGAACAAAAAGGCACAATTTTTTGCCGTGAGTTATCAAAGAGCTCAGATTCCCTACCCACACTCTATGTTCTTCCTTTCTCCGAGTATTCACTACATCACAATTTCCTGGTACTCAAATGGCAGCTTCAATGTGACTTTCTCAGGGAACTCTCCGATCCCTCTCTCCAGCCTACATTCCTGACACACGTCTTAATGTATCTTACATTCTTGCCTTAATAGTGCTCATCACAATGGCAATTAAACTATTCCTATAATTATTTCCTGTACGTATTTTTACAGTAAAAACTTCAAGCTGCTCAAATATGAGTCGTTCTTTTTAGCAACTACACTTTCTGCTTCTGAAGAATGAATGGCACAAAGTGTTCATTAAGTTTCCTGAGAGAAAGATCTAACCATATTCCTTTTTTTCCCAAGCTGTTGGGCATATAAGGTGTTGTGATACATATATTTGTTGCATGGGGAAATACAGAATTTAACATATGATAAAAATGATTAGTTATCCTTTTTTGAGTGACACATCAATCAAGGTCATGTTGATTTTTGGTGCCATACCTTGAAAACATTTCCTAATCACGGTCCAGCAATGTAATTCTGGCCAAGCTCTCTGACATTTACTGGATGGTTTGAGCCGGTGTTTGCATGGAGGGCTAACTGGGAGCAGAACACAGGTGCTGCTGGTAAGATGTACGTCAGATGGTAGGAGACCAAATGGAAAAGAATGCAAGCAAGGAAATAGGAATATCAGTCCTTCAGCTGCAAGGAATTGAATTTTGTCAATAATCTCAGCTTAGAAACAGACTCTTTCCCAGATCCTTAGAAACAGATTCTTCCCCAAGATGAGAACACAGCCTGGCCAACATCTTGAACTTCAGGCATAGACTTGTGAACTAATAGGTGTTTATTTTAAGCTCCTAAATTTATAGTAATTTGTTATGCAGCAATAGAAATAAAGATATCTCTACAGGAAAACAAGTAGATTTGGATTTTAAGTGCAAAGAAAAGTTGGACAGGGCTCAGGTGAATTAAGGTTGTCTGACCATTCTAAATTTTTAAGCCTGTTTCATAGTAAAATTAGTTAAATTGCGTACTTTTAAAATTTGATTATTGAACAATAAAAATTAAGTCTCAAATCAAGTGAAACTAAATAAATTTTCTAAATTGATTTATAACCCACATTTTATAAATTAGCTTTAGTCAAGAAGAATGATAATGGAAATGAAGGTCTTTAAATGATATTTTTAAAGTAAACATATGATGTTTGGTAAGGCTTTTGCTATTTATACTTCAGTACAAGACACACGCTGACTGGTTCGCAGATGCCAGGGAGACAATCCAGATTTGTGGATCTCAAGAGCTTGTTTCCTCAACATCCATTGACCTTTCATCACTTCTGCTTCCTGCGCTTGTTGGAACCCTGACACTCCATGCGGGAATCACAGAAAAGGAGAGGATAATTACCACCCCCATTGTGTTTGAAGATAAGACCTGCGTTATTTTTCTGTTTCCTCTTATTTAAGAAAGAAAGAGAGAACTCAGTACCTCTAGATCATGAGAATAAGTTCTGTGTGTACTGAATCAATTCATATAGTCTCAGGAAAACTGCACATGAGAGAACCAAGCAGAGAAGGAGCAAGGTGAGGATAAGCTTCTGATTTTCTTCAGCAGGGCGACAGCTGCTACACAAGCTTCTGTACAATTCCCATCACTTCTTACTTCTCCCTAATGTGGTTGGAGAAATACTGAACATCCATATATCTGAGTCCCCAGCATCATTGTTGCACGTTGCTTTATTGCCATAATACGTTTATGAATCATAGGAACTAACTCAGGAGGGTTCCTCTGGTGAATTCACTTTCATAACTTCTTCTGTTGTCACAAATGCGATCCAAAAGTGTGCCAAGTCAGCAGTTCCTCATTGCTCATTAATATAGCACATTACCAAGATTCACTTAAAACTTCAACAGATGTAATATAATGAAACACTCTATTTATAATTACAATTATGCTAACACAATAATAACTGGGCCTCTGTGCCTATATTTCATTTTCATCTGAAGACAATTGGATCTGTTCAAAAGTGGCTAACCCCTCAGCAGGTGTTCTGCTTTAAAAACCAGCATAATTAAGTGAGAAATAAAAAGTGGTTAGGGCATACACAACAAGTGTGCAACTGAAATGTAGAAATTAAAAAGATTTAGGGATCATGCTGTTGCTAAAGAGAAAGCAAGGTTGCAAAATAAAGATAACAAGGCTTCTTTAACATCGGTACATAAAAACATGAAAATAAGAAATACTAACTGTGTTTTAATGTGATTAGCACAGCGGTTGCCATGAAATTAATTAATTATTTGTCAAGTGTGAAAAAGCTATTCATAGACAACTCATCCATCAGATTTTGCCCTTGAAGGTTCAGTGATAGCAGGGACTCCAACTATCCATCTTAGTAATTAGCCTAATACTTATTTTTCCATCATAACATATTTACCTCTGTTATAAAATCTATATCCTATCCCAAATATAACTGCAGTGTAAAAAATATATACCAAATGTAACAATGAGACATTGGGCCACAAAGAACCGCATTTCTTCTTCAAATGCAAAATACATATTTCTGAACTTACTGACGCACCCTTCTCTGCTGCAAACATTTGGGTCTCACAGTGAACGCGTCCATTTGGAAATGAAGTTGACTAAGTAAGGCTATCACCTCCCATGCTTAACTTTAATTTTAAGTAAGTAACTGAGTAAATACGACTGAGTTTTTAATTAGTGCTGAGCCAGAGATAAACGACAAAAAGATTTTTGTAGTCTGTGCTCTGTTTGTAAGTACCCATGGTCATGCTTTAGTTATGCATACATTTATTGTTTGCTGAGTGAATACTCTAATGGGTACCACACACAGAGCAGTAAACAATGAGCTGCTCTTCCTTTGGGGGACTCACAGTCTAGAAAAAGACGTACAATAAGCAAATATGTCATCATAAGTTGTGATACTTGCTGTGGTTAAAATAAAAGTAAGTTTGCATGAGAGAGGAGTTCAGGGGATCCGCAGTGGATGATCTGGGATGCCACTTCACAGCGGGAGCCATGTCAGCCCAGGTGGGATCGTTCAGAGGATGATTTGGGCTGATGTGGATGGGAAGAGGTAGATCCAGGCTGAAATTATGTTACCTAAAAGCTTTGAGATGCACATCAATGTAGATGTCACAGATTATGAATGGTTCAGAGTACAGCTGAAGATAGGAGGTGAGCTTAGTTAATGGAGGATCTTTTAGGACATGTTAAGGATTTAAGGATTTTATTTTAACTACATTACACATTTATAAAAAATATTTTAGGTATATAGAGGGTGGTAACAAATTAATTTTAATTTTTCAAAACATCACTTTTGGATGCTCTGTGGGGAGGGTATATGAACAGGAGATGGGAGTCAGTTCGGGGGCTACTTCAATAATCTATGTGAGTGATGATAAACTCAGCATTCGAAATTAGGTCTCTGGGAATTGTAACTACTTATTGAGTCTCTAGAGTTTTACAAGACATAGCAAAAATCATCTGTTAGCAGTCCAAGATGATATTTATTTTTGTCTTTAGGAGTTTTTATGTCTTGCCTTTTGCATAAGGTTCTAATGCGCAGTTTTATTAAGTATGCTGTTAATTAAAAATAAATGTGTGATATCATGGTAAAGTGATCCCTGAGCAAAAAGACAAAAGAAAAGGTAAATACCAAAAGTGAGGTAAATTCATGAAGCTGTGAGTTATAATATCTTGTATATTAAGAGCAGGGACACAGTTTGCTCATAGTTTCTAGAAACTTTTAAAAGAAACAATTTCTGTTTACAAACTATAAATATTTTGAACATTCTAAAAAATTAAAACTCTCTCAGTTGAAATACAGAATTCCCGACACTGATACTCAATGTGAATTCTCTTCACATGAAATCCTCAAAGAAAACCCTAGGCCTAGGAACCAGTGAGCCCCACAGCTGCCGAGTACTTTCGCTGAGGCGCCATGCCCAGGCTCACCGTTTCTTCTAGAGAATGCGTTTTGGACCCATTCCAGCTGCTATTTCAAATCGCCCTACACCTCAGCACAGGCTTTCGTCCAGACTCTGCATAGACCATTACGAATTCAAGCAAATGGTTCAGTACTGAGAAAAGTTATGGGGGGAAAAACGTGAACAGATCCATATACACAAGTTTCTCCACATCGTGTTGAAGAATGAAACTAGTAGTCTCTTAACAGAATCACATACCTCTTGATCACATACAACGATGGCCTGAACATCGGGAAGAAGATGGCAGTGGTGAATGGCCACTGGACGGGTTGGAGAAAGGACTGTGCTCTGGAATACCTGGCTTTGCATGTTGGCTCTGCACTCAGCAACGTTTTAAGCACTCTGATAAAACTGGCTGAACACAGCTGTCCTAAGGATTAGAGATGACACGTGCAAAGCATTATTAGAGTGTCTGATGCATGATAAGCTCTTAACACATCGCGACTATTTTTCTTCACTTGTTTTAAACAGAAAATAAAGCTTATTTATTGTAGTCTCCAAAAGCTTACTGCTTGCAAAAATAATGTCAGTAAAGTTGCTGATCTAATGAAATTGGCAAGTGGTAGAACATTTTGTTTTACTATAAAATACCAAGGACTAGAATATATTTCATATGGTCATTTATCATAGTATATAAGCACACACTGATCATTTCACCAATTTCTAAAAATTGCTTTCAGGACAGAAACAATCACTAGTGTTCTTACCACAGAGTAAAACTGCAGAAACACCAGGGATTTGGAGGATGGAGGACTGAAGCCCCAGGTAGGCACCAAAGAGGAAACCCACATATAAAGATGTATAATAGCCATACATTGTCCATTTTACTATAAAACTGACCCTTCAGCTCAGGCAAATCATATGCTAATCTTTCAGGCTGAAAACAAACAGTATATTTACAAATCCATCTTTTCCTTTATTTTTTCCTTTTCTGTGGATATTTTGAGATTAATTCATTAGTTTTAGAAATCTGAGAATTTTATATACTTATAAAAATATGTTAATCCTATAAAATAAATGTACACTGTCATAGCTACATTATAACAAAATATCTTTTGTAAACATTCGCAATGATCTTGAGTCACATATTTTTAATTTGAATTGACTCAACTGCTTCTGCCCCAGGAGCTACGGATCCACACTCTCCAGGTGTCTTTTATTAACTAGAATTCCTGCAAGCACACTTTGCAAGGGGATCTCACCCTTCAGTTATTTTTCAGGATTTATTTACAAATATAAGAATGATAAGGATAGTGGAATTCTTAAAGTCTATTTTGCAACATGCTCCCCTGAAACAGCACTAATTTGGAAAGCAGACAAACTGTAGGCTGTCAGTGAATTTGTGCATGATGGATGCCTGCCACCTTTATCGTCCCCCTATCTATTATGAGCATTTGAGTGTATGTTGTATGATATTCAGAAGTGAACAGAGTCTCAATTCTTTTCACAGTTCCAATGAGTTAGGGAGATAACAAATATAATAATAATAGAAGTAAAAGTATAATTTATAATGTTTATATTCACATTAGTCCTGTGCAGAGAAGAATGGGAGCAAGTGTCTCTGGATAGATACTTTGATAAAAAATAGAGTCTCGCTACAGCTATTGGTGAGCTGTTTTTCAATATTCTATTAAATGTTCATAAAAAGCCAAAAATAAGAAGTAAGGTTAACAATCAACTGGCTATAAGAATCTGGGACAAATTTTTAGAAAGTGTAAGGCCTGTGGAACTAGATTAAATAATATAATTAAGGAAAATTGGTTACAGGATATTTGCCCTTCCCTTTTTCTAGTCCATGGTTTAGAAGTACAAAGTGAAAACAAAGCAAAAATGAGGCATCAGAACACAGAGCTGTTCTTTGAGAAAATCATGATGCTATTGTTTGTCCTAATCCTACTCCTAACTTGTCATCATCATATAACAATTGACTGGGACACTTTGATAGTAGAGACATTGCAGAGGTACAATAAATTTTAACGATTTTACTTTCCAAAAGTAATTTGTTGTTGGCGGTCCAAATAAGAATCTTGGTCAATTCTAACACGTCTCTCCGTGAGCTCCATCTACCAGAATCAGAGGGAAAGAAAAGTGGGTGGATGAAAAGAATGGCAGGTTATCAGAATATAGTAGATAAAGAAAGCCCTCAGATTGTAGAAATTAAGTCATATGCTCATCTCCCTTCACCTCTTGTCCGAGTTTGGTTCAGGACAGAAGCTTCAGTCAGCAACAGAGGCGGAGATTTCAGCCGAGGGAATACCAAATATTCATTTGGTAAATATCAGGTTTTGATAGATCCCTCTCAAATTAGGGATAATTTAAGATTAAAAAACAACTTCCCTTCTTTGTCTGCTCAGTGTCAGAGCATCATCCGTGAAGTAGTCAAGAGCTTCGCTGCACTGTCGCATTCTCGCAGTGCCCTCTACTGCATTCTTGGCATGTTTGGAGGGAACAGCTTGGTGGACGGGTAGAGGCTGTGCTTTCAGGTATGAGATACCAACAACAAAAAAGGAAAAACAATGAGTAGTTTTCTTTTTGCATGTTTATGATTACTAGAAGATTTATTTTAAAGCCATGTTAAGTACTTATAAGCAGTACTTTTCCTTCAGTGCCAAGTGGAAGATCCCTCATGAATACTTCTCAGAATATTCTCTCTACTTGAAGAGAAAAAAAAAGTAAAAATTGAACTTTAATAGGATAATTATTAAGTTATTAACAAAATGCCTGTTGTTAAAATAGTCTTTATTTGATGATAGGTTAGCAATAGATAGGTTAACAAATTGTTGCTTTAAAAATCTTAACTCTATAAAACAAAATGTTTATACTGCAGATTATGAGCTTCCAAAAGCAATATTCCCTTCTACTAGTTGTTGAAATTATCATTTTGCAAACCAGTGAACGATGTTACAATACTTTAAAAATTGAGAAAGTCAAATTTGATGGCAAAGTTGAGAATTATCTATTTAATCCAACTGTTTACAAAGAAAAGAAATTAGACAAAATAAAATTTTCAGAAAATTGCAAAACAAATGAAAAATGATTTAGAACAAACATATAAGGTGATAAACAAAATAAAGAAATATTCTGCACAAATTAAAAAGATAATTTTTAAGCCTATTTCTTTTAATGAAATTCTGTAGAGATTTAATATGAAATGGAGTTTGAAAGATATCAACATGTAGCTATAAAATTGTGCTTACAATCACATTCAGAATCACAAGCCAATTTTAACACCAAATCACTTCAGCAGATTATTTTACTTTGTAGTTTGTCTTATGTCAAATCACGTTTTGATATTTCTTTTTATAGTTAATAAATTTAAAAACAAATGCCGAAGTGAAAAATGATGTATTTTATACCTGTTTTGTGTTAATAGTGCAAATTTATCAATGAGTATTTAAACTAAAAGTAGAAAAAAATGGTACAATTTGTTCTCTTTCTAAAACAGAAATGGTAAGTCACACAAACACATAATTTGTTCTGTTATATATTGCAAAGGTTATGTTTATACTACAAGCTCTGAATGAGATTAATGAGTTTTCTCAGCACAGTAAACCTCTTCCACAGAAACAGAAGCCAAATTGCAATAAATCATGGGTTTGTGTTCACATATTTATGGGATGGGAAAGATTTAGAGTTTCTCTGTGGAGAAAGCCATCCCAAAGTAAAAGAGAAAATTATGGCATCCATAACATAGTGGTAGACAAACTGGGGCAAGCTCAAAGTTGCGCATTCAATATACTTTAATAATGTCAATAACTCATTAAAAGTAATTATCATGGCACAGTTTCATGGTTATACTTCACCAGAAGTGACACAATGCAAGTTCAATATGTTGGTTCCCTTCACATGATTATGTATCAGGACCAATTAAATTGCTGTCATTTTTCTATACATTTTCCTTAAAATTAAATACTGTTTTTTCTTCCAAAAATATGTCAACAGCATTACAGGTGACACAATGTGATTTATCCACTAAAAGTATTTTACGTTGTCATTTATGTCAATATCTCAGTCTCATATTGTTTTCTAATGATAAGGGTTTTTTTTAAACTAATAATCATATTGGCTATCTGGTAAGAATGTACTCTATGAAATTTATTTATATTAAAAGGCTTTGGAAAAAAATTGTGGACAAACACCTTGCAGAAAATCTAATATCATTTTTAAATGAAGAAAAGTGAAGAATAGCTCTGCCTTTTCAATTTGTGAAGCCAAATGGTGAAATATAATTATAGCAATAATAACCTAAATGCCAAGATCCTAGATGATTTTATTTTGCCCATACATATATATGAAAGATTCACTATTGAAACAGTAAGTAACCTTCCTACTCAATCTCTTGAAAGAAAAAAGAAAAGACTAGAATCTGATATATTTTGCTCGTGTCATGTAATCCAGTTTAATCACAGTGTGATTCTAAGAGGAAATTATGTTGTTTCAAAAGAAAAATCAAGATCATGTCAAGTGAATGATTGATAAACAAAAAAAAACATGAAGATTTAAAAAGGTCTAATTCCTACAAATATTAATAATCAAGTTGAATAAAAATATTGTGAGTCCCAGAATATCATGTTTTAGACATTTTAAATGGGGTACTTTTCTCATCTATCTTCAAGTGCAATCAGACAAATCACAGAGCTGCACTTAGATATTCTATGCTCACACACGGTGAGTAAGCAGTCTCTGTTAAAATTCTAAAGTGTCATTTAATTCTTCATGCAGTAGGGACTTTTGATGGAGGAAGCAGAAGTTGCTCAGATTTGAGAGCAATGTAACTTTTCTAACACAGATTTTATTAGGTCTTTTGAGAAATTTGTATCCATTAATGGACAATCACTAATACTACTAAAATATTTTAATAGTTTCATATTGAATGGTAATAGTTTAAATATTTCCAAACAACATAGTTAATGAGCACTACTCATTACAAAAGTAAAAGAATTAATAATGTACAGTATTACTCTAAAGTGGTGAAAAGTCCATAGGTGGAGATAAGACTAATATAATATGAGAGGTTTTTATATGTTCTGAAATAAACACATTTTACCTTAAATAATATGCAATCTCTAATAAAAGAATATAATCTATATTGATTTCTAAGCTTCAGTAAAAAGAAAACTTACATAAAGTAGATGATTTCTGATTCGATATCATTAGAGACACCATGCTATTCTCAAATATCTAAATCTGCATAGTGTATAAACAGATGCTGTGTTTTCACCTACTCTCTACTTTCATATATTTTGACCCAGCTAGTGCTGTCTGACTATATGTTAACAATAATTGGCAAGAGAGGTTAAGTGTATCATTTATATTTTGTTATAAAACCAATTAAATAATCCATGTTCTTCCCAGCCAAATTTTCTCATCTCTACATGAACATGGAAAACTATAAAAAGGGTATGTTTCATTCCTTAGTAGTGTTTTCACATTTGGTTTTTAGGTTTGCTTGACAGAAATCATATTATTATAGCAAATTATAGAACCCCATGCTCTTAAAAATAAATTTTATTTTAGCCTTATAGCATGGTAATATGTAAGATGAGCTCAGAACTAAAGATATTTCTGCATTAGCTCTTTCTTGAAACCTACTTATTGGTAGTCAGTTTTATTTAGAGACATTTTTCATCTTCTCCATTCCAATACTATTATGTTAGAAAAAAAAGTAGCCCGTGAATTTATTTCTGACCAACACCAATGAATGAGGGAAACAAAAAAAAAATAGTTATGACAACAGCAAAGGAACATCAATATGTTTCCCCATTTGTACATGACATAGTGATTCCTAATTAGGACTTAGTTCCAGAACAAATAGCTAGAAATGATTAAAGTGTTATTAATGAAAACTTAAAGGTAGTGACGGAGTATTGCACAGGTTCAAAGTGCATTCAGGTCCTCACAACATCCAAAGTGGGTAGTTTTGAACGGAACACAGAGCCCTGAAATAGACTCAGACACTGATTTTCTACAATGGAACACAAGCAGTAAATGAGGGTAAATACTATTAACAAACGATGCTAGTATAACTGAACACATATACCAAAAAATTCAATTCCTATCATTCCACACACAAAATTATTTTAATAATTTTGCAAACTTAGGTTAAGAAAAGAATTCTTAGACATAGAAAAATACTAAAAGAATTTTTAAAAAGTAATTAGATTTCACTGAAATTAAATATTTCTACTTACTAAAAATGCTTTTAAGAAAAATAAAAAAACTGGGAAAATTCTTAGCAAGTGGTTAGAATATTAGATGTAATAAGTTAAAAAAAAAACAGGGAAAGCAAACGCATTAAGAAAAACTGTAACTGATGCCTCTGGAGGAAGGATGGAGGTGGTTCCCTGGAGGAGGCAAGAACGAAACTTTTGGAGTGAGGTAATTGTTCTATATTTTGATATAGGTATCAAATGCAACACTCTGCATATCCTGGATCTGGTAATCTTATCAGGTAATACCCCAACTGAGGCACATTCTACAGAATCACTGGCCTTTATCACCCTTGGGCATTCTGAAAAAAGTCAACACCAGCAGGACAAATAAAGACTGAGCATATGTTCCAGATTTAGGAATCTAAAGAAACAGGACGACTAAATACAATGAATGCATCATCTTGGAATGGACTATGGAGCAGGGTAAAATAACTCTTAAAGACATTATGGGATCAATTGATAGCATTTGAGTATGCACTGGGATAATGTAATATGACAATTTTTCAAATTTTGATAATGTACTGTGTTTATGTCAGAGAATTTTTGAGGAAATGTACATTAAAATATTTCTCCTAAATATTAAACATCTCCAACTTATTTAAATGGTACAGAAAAAATATGTGTGCATATACAGGAAGAGGAGAAAAATAAAGGAAATAAGCAAAATGTAAACAATTTATGACTCGTCTAAAGATAACCAGGTACTTTTTGCGCTATTATAGCAAATTTTGTACAAATTTAATGTAGTAAAATAAAATCTCATACGCACAAGGTAGGAGCAATATGAGACAGAAAAAAAGGAGTGTGTCTGGAGGCTGGAAGATAATACTGCAGAAACCTGCAATTCTTAACTCTGAGAACACATGATTCCTTTGGATTTAAAAGATGTGATTATTACCCAGATGCACGATAATGGAGAGTAGCCTTGGATGAAACAGAGAGAAAAAAATAACTACTTTTGGAGGTATGACTATACTTACAGAAAGGTACTTTTACTTATGAGTTTTATTTAACAGAACAGTGTCTACTGGAAGGACAAAAAGGTAAAGAGAATGTCAAAGATTCAACTTATAAAGGATTTTCTATGATGCTGTCAGCCTCACTGAAAGAACACTGACCAAGATGAACCAGTTTTAGTCATAGATCTACTACTTATTGGTGGAACATATAATTTAAATTTTAAATGCATGAATGTCCTCATGTATTTTTCATATGGATAAATACAATTTCCAATTCATGGTATTTTTATGAAAATTTAGTAATATAAAAATTATAAAATACTATTTAATAAATAACTAATCAACAATTAAATATTGTATATCAGCACATACCTGTATAAATATAAAAATTATACTATCTCTTGACAATATTCAGAACAAATGGATAGCATGTGTCACTGGGTTCCATGTTATGTGCTATAAACACTTGGAAAAAATAAACATCAATTGTTGAAGCAAATATTTATTTAAAGCTGTTGATATAATGTGTGACCGTTTGAACATAGCATATAATCATTAAGACATTTTATTTTACTTTTCATCCTACCTTTTAGGTCTACCTTCTGTTTTGAATAGTTTGATGTATATTTCCTTGGAAAACACAGAATTTTGCAAAACCAAACAGCTTTGCAGATGTTTCTCAGGTACATAAATTATTTGAGCTGCTGTCTTGGGAACTAGGCCATCTTTATATTGTATAATCAGTTAGTTGCTGCATACACTTAAATGTCAAGACATGCTCTCAAGATTATACAGGCTTTTCATGAAGTCTAAGTTAGAACAAGTCACATTTTTAATTCTACACACACTAATTTATGAACAATCACAGTGGATTTTCTTGACACTTTGTATTCTTACTTTAAAGCTTCATCTGGCATTTCTGTTTAAAAATGTTTTTTAACATCTTCCATGGATGCTAAGAGTTCTAAAACTTTAATAAAAATTCACAGTCACTGCCCTGACTGGTGTGGCTCAGTTGGTTGTAGTGTCTTTTCATAAACCAAAAGGTCACAGGTTGTCCTGATCTGGACACATGCCTGCTTTGTGGGTTTGGTCCTGGCCAAGGCAACTGATGGGAATTTTCTCACATCTCTCTCTCTCTCTCTCTCTCTCTCTCTCTCTCTCTCTCTCTCTCTCTCCCCACCCCCTTTGTCTCTCTCTCTGAAATCAATAAATATACCCCCAGGTGAGTATTTAAAAGATCACAGTCACTATAGCTTTGCAAAGGTCACTTAATATAAAAATATTAAAATTGAGCCATGATATTGCATATGATAATCACATTTATGTATGCATAGATCTGCATGAGTATATAATGAAATCTGCAAGTGTCATAACATTTCAGCAGGTTAAGAATATTACATTGAATACTTCTTAAACAGTGATGTTAATATATACTATGTAGTTAAAACATCAGGAGGATCTTTGGAATACTCACATACATATGTAAATTTTGAAAATGCTTAGAAATAGAAATCACAACCATAGAGTCATTTATGTCAAAGGAACTGAAATAGAGACGGAGGCCAAGGAGAAGTTAGCCTTATCCTTGTCCCATCCATGAACTTAACCTTTTGAACCACCATGGAAGTACATTCTGAACTTCACCTCTTTTTTACTATGGCAACAAACTTCTAGTGCTCTTCCCCTTGAAAGCAGCCAATCCATTTAACCAGCAAGCATCCCCCATTTGCATAGAACCTAAACGGGGTTTGAACTCTTGGGCTTTGTGCTTGCGTAGAAGCATATCCTGAAATGTTCTTGTCTCAGAGTCTCGCCACCTGGACCTGACCAATCCTTCTTAAACTAGTCATCACACATGTTAGACAGTTAATAAAACTTTCTTTTGTTATAATTCATGATTTTGTATTTATGAGCACTGGCTCTGTCTTCCTTAGAACATAGTTTGAATTGTACCTAGATCTATGCATGAAATAAATTTTGTAATATTTAAATTTTGTAATATGTAGTACTTCCCATAATTCTGATGGAGAATAGTCAATTGTAAATCTGGTTTTAAATTACTTTCTACATAATAAGGATTTAAGATTTTAGGATTTAGTTTTATAGTAATAGTTTTATATAATGTATATCTCAATTTCATTTTTCTTTAGAGCCATAATGTTTATTTATTTTGGTGATGAATTTGACTGTATAACACAAAAATTTATTAAAGTTTGTTGACATTAAAATGACACATGGAACATACTTTCATATAACACCTAAGAAATTTGTACATCTAATTTTTAATGACTAATAGATTCATCATTTGACCATGCCATTTTTTTATTTCCACTATCAACTTAAAAATAATATTGACCAAAAAGAATTTATTATGGAAAGAGAAAGGGTTGCAACCCAGTGCATGCAGACATCACAAACCGTGTGCCTACTCTGGCATACATGCTAAATTAGAGGGGTATTTATAGAAAGAAAAAGGAAGTTAAGGGAAGGAGGGTTTAGAACCATAGAGCTTTATTATAAACATCAAGTTCTTCCTGAAGGGTTCCCATGACAAGGTGGTGCAGGTCTTCTGTAAGCCCTAGGTCCTCCCGTAGACCCTCCCGACTAATTATGTTTGCTTAAAGTTGCAGTTAGTCTGTATCAGGTATTCAAATTAAAACAAAAAACAATCAAACAAAGGATTGAAGGTTAATTTCAAAATTGTGCACTGTATAGCTATGCACTATACAATGTAATACATATTTGTGTATGAGTGAGAAAAGTAAGACAGAAAAAAGAGTTATGAAACTGAAGAGTCACCAGTGGTAATGTTAATTCCTATAAGGGGCTACATGGAATTCCTCCATTTTTATGAGTAGTCCAGGAAGCTGACACAGTCATCAGTAAAGTGATCTATTGTCTAATCAAATACAAAGTAATTGCTTGGCAAGCGTTTGACTCTTTTCACGATTTACACGCTATATATTTATTTTTTCCTGATGACATTTTAAAAAGGACTTGTGATTCTCAAAAGAGGCCAAACTGCTATCCAGGGAAAAGAGCTTTAAAAAGGATTTGTTTGTTTGTTGTCTTGCTTCTGGAATATTCTTTCTCTTCCTGTCAGAGAGATCTTTATGAGATGTACATTAAATCCTTCTTTCCTCAAATCCTCCAATGGTATTTCACTGCACCAGGAATAAAATCTTACCTCCATTTATATCTGGTTTCTGTAAGGTCCTATTGGGTGTCCAACCCATGGCTCATGGGCCTCATGCAGCCCAGGATGGCTATGAATGCAGCCCAACACAAAATCATAAATTGACTTATGACACTTTGAGATCATTTTTGTGATTGCTTGTCATAATGTATTTAATGTGTGGCCCAAAACAACTCTTCTTTTTCCAGTGTGGCCCAGAGATGCCAGAAGTTTGGATACCCCTGCACAGTCTTAGATGCACACTTATAACTAGCAACTTCTCTATTTTTCTAACCAAGCTTCTTAATTGCTGTTCTTCTTTCTGATTCTCAAATACACCCTACTTAGTGTAGCTTAGTGTTGTTGTACTTGTTTTTCCCTCTTCATGGAAGACTTTCCCTACAGATGTTCACATACAAGGCTAATTTGGTTCATCTGGGCAACTGGCCAAATATTGCAATCCCTGAGAGAACTTCCTCACTGACTCTACCCAAATGATCACCTTCTGTAACTCATACCCTCTATTATAATACTGTTATTATTATCTTTGCAGAACTTACAAGTCTATGTGATAATGGCTAGTATACTTTTTTACTCTTTTGGTATTTATCTCCTCTCTCCCAAAATGTAATACATGATGGCTCAGGAAGCAAATGTTTGGTTATTGTGTCACCACAATCATCCAACACCAAGAACAATGTCTAGCTCACAGCAGACATTTAATAATGACTTTAGAATGATTCAAAAAATGAGGAACTAATAATATATAAGTTGAGTACAAAGCTCTCTGACTTCCTGGATAGTATGATAGCAGAAATCACATTATCTAAAGGAGCAGTGTTTGCTCCTTAGTATCACAGAATGCTGCACTTAAGGGTCAAGCACTGGGAGATGAATAACTGTGTAGCTGTCGTGGCCCTCATCTCCTTCAAACTGAGTAAATTTTAAAAATATGTTTTATCTAGAGTCTCTGTGTAAGATTTTCTGGGAGAATAAAAGTTTTGCTTGTTGAAACAACAACAATGTAAAAATGTTTTAAAAAACAGTGATATAATGGAATGGTTATAATGTTCATAACCTTAAGGCAAGCCTCTATCATTATTTTTTCTTTCAAATAAAATTTAGTAGATATTTAGCAACTTTGGGCCCAACATTACTTTCTTGACAAATCGCAGTAGGGAGGTTACTCTATGTAACTGCTCAGATATAGAGAGGCATGCTTTAATAGTAAAACCACTTATGGTATACCCTTATAAAAGTTGTAGATCTGTAGTTGACAATGAGTAGATGTAAAGTCAATGTGTCTGTTGGAAAATGAGCTGAGGAAGTAAAGGGTCAACTTTTGCTTTTTCCCTCTCACAAGATATTAGGTAATATATTTTTTTAGGCTATCAAGAGGATAATCTTTGAGAATTTTAATTTCATTTAATCTTCATAATAGTCCTGTGGGAAAGATACTACTATTTCCATTTTATAGATTATCTATGTATTTTGAACATGGGGACATTGATCTTGACCACTTTGTTATTATTTAGTCTAAATTTTTTAGAAGAATTTTAACCAAGAAAAATAAAGGAGAAAAATTGTTTAGTAATTATTAAGTACATTAAAAGTTGGGACAGCTGTTTTCCCAAAAAGCATCTTTGACTCTAATATAGATAAATTAGATCTTATATAGGATCGTTGTTAATAAGAATATTCAATTAATCCAACTCCTGTAATTAAAGGGGGCATACACATTTTATACATGCTCAACACATGTACTCATACACTATGGTTGCTTTTAAAGACAGCTTGCATAGAAGTGCTTCTCAGTCTATTATTTCAAATCACTAAGAAACACATTAAAAAGGATTGGCAGACTTATATGTGAACAAAACTCATCAAGAGACAATCCTGTAGAACCCCATTCTCATCACAGCAAAGGAGAACATGACTACAAAGAGAATCAATAACTGGAAAACTATAATGAACATATAAGCATCGAGGAACATCTTTATATAAAGAACCATAAAAGCAAAGGCTAGAGAAGGTCAATCTAAAATCTATTCATGACCAATCTCTTTTGTTAAATATTAGTGGGGAACTCAGGCTCTCGTGGGAATCCTAAAATACATTTTTGGATAAAATTATAATGAATCAATAGATGTGTAATTTTGAATGAGTAATACTAATTCATGTTAGTATTTCCATAAATTCTGCTAATTCAAAGACATGTCCACCAGGAACCAGGTGGACTACAGCTGAATGGGAGTCTCAGCCAGATGCCCAAAGGATGTCTCATGGCAGGAGGAGCTAAGGTGAGGCCAAGAAAGACCAGATCATAAATTACAGCTCCTGAAGTTTTCAGCTGCAATTGCCAACATTCCAAGCAGCATCTAGGTGGCCAACAAATATTCCTGGGCAGCAAGAGGTCCATCCGCTCCCAGCGTACCCAGTACTCTGCTTCATCAGCCCATCACGCAGCAGAGTAAGCCAATCTCTTCTCCAGCATAGCTGGACGTCATCATGGACTGTAACTAGGGAGGAGGCATCAGACCCCATAAGTGAAAGACTAAGAAATCTGAAACATGACTATTTTTATTCTCTTTCCATAGAAAATTATTTTATTATTCCATTTTATTTTATGTTTTATTATTGTTCAAGTATACTTGTCTCCATCCTCCTGCTGTCAACCTCCTCCCCCGCCCCACAAGAAAATTATTTTAAGTGGGACTAAAACTTAAATCTTTTTCTTGTAACAGATATCTGTGGACTTAGGAAAAAAGATAGGATTAGTTCAAGACAAAAATAAAGAAGTCACAATTTCCTTCTGCAAATAAATGTTATAATCGATCTTTATACTTTTTATATTAAATGTTTATAAATCTTAATTTTGCATAGTTTTAGCTTGTGAATTCAACATCAAACAAGCTTCATTCTAAAATATACACTTCTATACTGATATTTTGTCAAGCATTAATGAGATTTCCAATTCATTGTGGGGTCAGGGCCCAAACAGTAACGAAACTAGCCTACACAGACAGCTTTCCAATGAGTTTACATTTTTTCATGATGAAGTTCATAGGAAAGATGAACATTAATGTTTTTCTAATCTGATAATTTAACTTCCATTTTCCAACACAAAAAGATAATCACCTAGTACAACATTCATTCTTTTTTTATATAATCAATATAACTTTATTTTGTATATAAAACAATATTTTAAAACATCAGCTGAGTAAATGTGAAGTTCAAGCAGGTTTATTAAGTGACTCATGAATGGGGCAGCACCCCGTCTAGCAACTGCAAGGATGCCCTGAGGCTTTGTACAAAATAGAAGGTTTTTATGAGAAGAATGGAGCAAGGGGACTATTAACAAAAGAAAAGAAAGGATTATCTTAAAATTAGAACATCTTTTAGGGATGTAAGAGAACAGCAAGCGTTTTTATCATGCCGAGTGCCTCTTCTTTCTATGGGGTATGGAGAGGGCCCATGGGACAGATGGCCGTACTGGTGCTCCACCAGGAAATTCCGTACAGCTTGATTTAGATTACATTTCTAGGAAACATAGAAACAGCAGTTACATTAGGTACTAAATCTAGGTTTGGTGTCATGGCCTTTAGCAAAAGTAATACTGTTACTGGACTAAAGGGGTCCATTTGCCTGCACACATCGAAGCCCAATAAAACAGGAACAGGAGTTTGTAGCAAAGAAAGTAAGGGTTTGTTTTTAGGAAGTGGACCATGCCCCGAGACGCAGGTGAGCTAATGCTCCAAGGCCTGGCTCCCCAATGGCTTCCAGGGGATGGTTATATAGGGAAAAATCATTGATCATGGTGACTAAGGGTGTCAGCGTCAGGGCTGTGATCTCTACTGACTGATTGACTCTAGGGTCGGGGATAGTTGATGATTGCATTTGGCTCTGACATCAGCCAACCTGTTACTTTGTCTGATTTCCCCACGTCTCTGGGCCTGGAGCTGGAACACAACTGAGGCCTAGATGCTATCTCTAGCTTGGCAGAAACTCTGTCTCTGGGGTCAACAGACCAGAGGCTTTATCCCTAAGATTATCCGATGTCCATCAGAACATCATGCCCTGAGAGCTTAATGACGAAGGGAATGGTCCCTAAAGGGAGAAGGAGGCAGGTGAGTCAGGGAACTGGATGAGGCCAGTTTGAATTAAAAAAGAAGAAAGAATGAAATGTCATGCTAAAGAAAGAAAACTTCTACACAGTTATGATGCCATTTGGAATTTGTGGGCTTCTCTTAAACAATACTTTATAGATGAAAATATTTATAAAGGAAAATACATATATACTCAGAAAAAGCATATGTTACTGAGTTTATAGCTACAAAGGTATGCAAATAAGAATAACGTAATAAATAAAGATTGTGACAGAGTCTAGTTCAAAATGCTTTCGGAGCAGAGTGGGAAGAACAATACTATTTCTTTGTCTGCTTTGAGGTACTATAAAATGTAAGTGATTTCTTGGTTGTATCCTTAAAATAAAAAAAAAAGATTTTAATGGTCAAGTAATGGGGGAAATGTTCTTTTCAGCAATAAGAATATGCTGTGCAAAGGCACAGTGCAATGAAGGAAACGTATGTCTATTGAATACTAAATGATTTCAGTATGACCGGTGCATAGGAGACATGGTAGTGAGTGATAAAAAATACAATTAGAATGAAATCTGGTGATTAAACAGGTCCAATAAGCAAACGACATCAAATGAGAAGTTGCACATTATTTAATACTAAACAAGCAAGTAACATTTGCCCGTTGTTGGAGCTGCCTGCATACTGACCTTTCTCCAAAGCACCTCCATTCCTCCACAAGTGTGAGCTTCCTAAAATATATACCCATTAATAATAGGCGCATTAACTCTGAACTCTCAGAAACCATTCCAACAATTTCCCATCACCTAAGACACTGTATAGACTCCTATGAACCATACTAAAACACTCCATAAATTGGCTAATCCAGCCTCTTGGGCTAACCTCCCACTTTTCTCTTTCCCACTCACTAAACTTTAGCCTTAAGGATATTTGCCATTCTTGTCCTTGTTTCAACTCAGGCTAATTACCACTTCATCTTTTGGACTCTTCCCTGTGCCTTTAGGCAGTCAGTCACACCCCTCTGTCTGCTCCCATGAAAGAAGGCAATTGGCTGCTAATCAAGGATTTTCTGGAGAGTATTTCAGTACTCAGACAGAAACTAGATTAAATAACCTTTAGGGTCACTTCCAACTGTTTATTACTTTTCTACAAGCTGTTACATTTGCACAGACTACCCACATTAGGCAACAAGACCAATTACAGTTGAAGTGTTTGCACTTGGGTTACTTGGATAAAATAAAACTATGTCTCAACTTACAAACTGCATTTTTATTTTATCTTAGAGACTTTTTGTGTCTTTCAGAATGGTGGCACTACATTTTATATTAGATAGATAGATACGTATTAGTATAGATGCACTAGTGCATTAGGTAAATATGTTATATTGAGTAATTAGCTTGCTAAGGCTACTGTAACAAACTACCACAAACTGGGTGGCTTAACCAGGAATGTGTCCTCTCACAGTTCTGGAGGCCAACAATCCAAGATCAGAGTTAGCAGAGTTAGTATCTTCCGAGGGCTGTGAGGGAAAATTTGCTCCACAGTTCATCATTTGTTACAAATTTTTGGCATTATTTGCTTGCAGAAGCATCACCAATCTTTGCCTCCATCTTCACATGGCATTATCTATGTTTGCATAGTTGAGTGCAGATTTTTCATCTTATTCCAGTATGATCTCATCTTAACTAATTACATCTACAATGACCCTATTTCCATATAAAATCATATTCTGAGGTACTAGGATTTAGAATTTCAACATATGAATTTTAGGGGGGGACACAATTCAACCAATAATGTACAAATATATTATTATCTACTATACTATCCTAGTGTGGTACTATATTAGATAGTATAGTGTACACTATTATAATGATATATAAATTATATGTAAAAGTAGCAAATAATATGTCTATACTACTAGCGTTTTATTATATTAAAATGCATTAGTATATTTTATAACACATAGATAGATGATAGATGCATGATCTACAAGAAGCACATTTCCTTGGTCTCCTGGCCTATTCCAGGCAACATCTATAAGTTCACTTATTTATGGTGTTGTGCAAAAAAAAAAAAAGAAAAAAAAACTATCCAAAGCAATTTTTCCTGCACCTTTTCTTAATATACTGATTCTTTAAGGGAGAAAACAAAATATTACTGAGAATTTTAAGGTAGTGATAGCATTTTACTCATATGTTTTGACAACAAATACATTTTTTCCATGTAAAATTTCAATTACATGTTTTAAAGCTACAACTAAAACTTTGAAATTCTATACTAACTTTGAAAGAACAGTGTGCAGCTGAACCTGCATATGCATGTGGTCCCATTCCTTCCTTAAAGAAATGAACTGATCAGAAATATTTGGCAACATAGTATGTGGATTTTCCATATATTGGTAAAGTAATTCATTCTATAATAATATAACAGGATGCAGCCAAGAGGGGGGGGGGCCCAAATAGGGATTTGGAATGGGGCTCAGAACTCAAGGTGTCCAGGAAATTATTAGGATGTCCTCACCCCTTCCCCCACAGGTGTGAGTTGGGGGAAGGGACAAATGGAGCAGGGCCATTGAGAGCTGTTTTGCATAGCAACAGCTTTGATGCTAACCTCAGGCATGGTCGTTTAACATATCTATAACCTTTAACTGGTTGCATAGATATGTTAAATAGCTGTGGCCATGCTCTGAGCCAGGGAAATGGAAGTAACTTGCCCACTAAGACGTAACTGGGGGGCAGGTCCCCCAATTTACAGCATCTGTGTGGGAGCTTGGAGGAGATTGGCCCCATGACATGGGGCCACACATGCCCAGATTCACGATGGCAGCCCAGTAAATCTGGAAGGATATGAGAGTGCTGGCAAGTGTAGCCAATTGTGGGAGGAGTCGGAAATGGGGCTGCAGAGGAAAATTGGCTCAGGGATTTAAACCCAGACTTGGCAGCCATTGGAGAGAGAGGACCATGCAGCTGGGGCCGAGCAGGGAGAGAACCACTTGGTCTTTAGCAGAGTGTGGACTCCCGTGGCCCTGGGAAAGAGAACCATTCGGCTTTGCCTGAGTGGAGACTCCCACAGCCATTGTGCAGAGAGGATCACGTGGCTGTGGACATTTGAAGGGGGAACCATGCGGTTTTGCCAGGGTGGGGACCCCTGCAGCTTTAGAAGGGTTTAGCAGAGATCGCAGCAATACAGCTGATGGTGCCAGGAACTGAGGAAGGCCTACCAACCGAGACAGATTATTGGGAGGGACTGGGGGCTGCCTGAGCCACGGACTTCTATTTCTTTTCCTGAGATACGGTACCCCAGACTGGGTAAAGAGGGGAAGGAAGGACTATGTGTGTTTGTAGGTGTTTCAAGAAACTTTGGGATTTTAATGAAGACATTAGGTCACTATTTTAAGTCTGTATAGCATTAAATAAACATTTCCTTTCCTTTTCGTGAATCTCTGGCATTGAGAGATATCTTTCCTCTCGCAGCAGACATAACGAACCTGGGGGGTTCCTTTTGGTAATAGTATATCGTCCCAGTTCCCCCCTTGTTGTTCTGTAACAATAATAGCTATTTAAAAATCCAGACAATATTAAGTATTTGGTCTTGTATATAAATAGGTATGTGTTTACCATTTGCTAAAAACTATTTTAGTTAGAAAATAACTAGTTACATACTTTCTGCTAAAATAGCTTTATTTTAAAGCCAATTCGAGTGTTATAAAGTGAAACAGCCTCTTCTGTTTTTTTTTTTTATTTAAAGCCCCCTTTTATGCTATTCCCAACTACTCACATCCAACCCTTCTCTAGGCTCCCTGTGAAGTTCGGGGAAGTGTTTAAGTATCAGAATGTATGATGATTTTTTCAGAATTACCACTTCTGTGCAAAAACAAAGCCTTTATTAAGTGAAGCAAGATTTTAACGACTGCTTCTTTAGGACAAGTTTCTTTTCATAAAGTTTTTTCTTTTTCCATGACACACACACACATATTAAAAGAAAAAATATATTATTTCTTTTCCACTACTATCAATACTTCTTATAACAAATGTGTGGGTTTTTCACACTAAGTGATTCTTTAATTCTCTGGGCAGCAAAAGAATGTCCTATGATTAAATTCAGTTCTGACACTATCCATTGTACCTGGAGATAGTATCAGATCCCATAAGTTAAAGACTTAGTCCCACAAGACTTCCCCAAATTCAGAGGCCAAAGGCCAGGCCTCCCATATTTGAGACCAAAAATGGCTATGAGCTGAAGGTTCCCATGATCCCCACTTCAGGTTCAATAATTAGCTATAATGGCTCAAAGAAGTCAGGGAAGCACTTTGATTATGATTATCCACTTATTACATAATATATCACTCAGAAAAAGCCACTTAGCACCAAGGCATGAAAGGTGTGGTCGGCTCCCATACCCTCTCCTGATGTGCCCTACTCTAAGCACGTAGATGAGTTCACCAACCCAGATTTTTCTGAGCTCCTTAAATAAGGGTGTTTCATGGAGGCTTCAATGGGTAGATATGACTGATTAAATCATTGACCATTGGTGACTAACTCAACCACAAGCTCTGATTTCTGGAAGTTGATTAGTTTCCCTGGCAACAAGTTCCCCTACCCCATTCTTAGAGGCATTCCAAAAGTCACATCATTAACAAAAACTCCTTTGTGGTTGAAAGAGAATTTTTGTGAATGGCAAAAGACAATCCTTTCACCTTTAACGACCCAGAGTTATTTCAGGAGTTGGGAACAGAAAATAAATATTATAACATGAGGTTATAATAGCTCTTATTACTTAGGAAATTACAAGGATTTTAGGAGGTCTGGCCAGGACCTAGGACAACCCAAACATGTTTTTTATTATATCACTAAATTGCACACACACATATGTGTGTGTATCTGTATGTATATATATGTATATGCATATAGATAGATGTATACACACACACACACACACACACACACACATATATATATAATGTGTGTACGTATGTGCCCACGTATTTTTGGTAAGGTGATTTTAACTGTTTGCAAAAAACATAGAGTTGTTTCTAAATTCCAGTATAAATTCTATCTGTAAACCCTGCTCTATGAGATTGGATAGTTTCTATTTCTGATTCTGCTACTTATTAATTTCTTCATGCCTATATAACAGTGATAACAACATTATTGTAAGCATTAAATAATATAGCAGCTATAAAGCAAACAGTTCTTGACAAATATAAGAACTCAATAAAAGTTATCATTATCATCGTTATCCTTTTCCGAAAGAATACAAACCAAAACATTAACAATGCTTAACTTTATGTGTTGAAATTAAATCTAATTATTTTATGTATTTTAATGTTATCTTTTCAAAACCTTTACAAGGACCATGAATTATATTAATATTAAGTAAAACAATGCTGTAAAGTAAAAAAGAAAGAAATCAATAGTATTAATTCAATAATATGAATAAACTATAAAATATCATTTTGTTAAATAATGTAACATTAACTCTGTTTTAAATGAAACTATATAAAGTAGTTATTAAATCCATAAAAAATATTTATTAACAGCCTTGAGAAACTTGAAAGTGACATAAATACTAGTTGCCACTTGTTTTCTTCCATTTCTTCAAAGTAGATCTAAGTGCTACATAGCCGTTTTCTATACACACCCAGGGTGGGAGTGGGGGGAGGTGGTCAAAAGTAGGTTTACTCTTGTAATGCAAATAGTTAATACAGGAATAAACTCTGTCCCACATACTCACAGTAATAAAGCTACTTTTGCTTACCCTGGCACACAGAGTCTCATCATAATCTCTTTTTCTCTTAATTTTTGTTTCATTCTGCAAGATTTTTATCATTGCTTTTGAGACATTCTCTTGTTCTGCTTTAGTTCACCAAGGAGGTGTACAGAAATTTCAATTTCAGCATTTCCCAGCCTTGGTCTCCTCACGGAAGTTACAGAAAATATCCGTTTATAGGACACGCTTGAGTTACAGACAAGCCTGCTCATTTCAGTTTTTTGTCTTTAATATTTATTTAGCAGAAAAATTAATGTTCTTTCAGCAATGTCTTTTAGATTTATAGCTAGTTTTACTAACCAAACCCTGTCACCAGTAAAACAAAGGAGTATAAATTTGTAATAAAAACATTTCTAATTTAACAATCTGATTTTTCAGTTTACCTATATCAACTGACACGTTAACTCTGTGAGCATCAGTCTTGTTCTTCAGAAACAAGGCCTTGCTATTCCTCATTTATAGGCACCAAATGTTGACAGTTGCCATGCAGGTTAGTAAGAGAGTTGTTTTGCAATTACATGTGGTATTTGACTTCTGCTATGAACTGCAATACATGGCAACTAGTTTGTTGAGCTCAACCTAATACTCTTACGATATCCTCATGAAAGAAATGTTAAAATTTTGAATCTTTTTATGCCTACAATGGATATGTTTATAGTAATTTGTTAACATATTTATTTAAGGCTGGTCATTATTCCTGATATAACTATACAATAAATGAAATCACTGTTCCATTAGATAAATTTCTAATAAATTATTTAGCTTGAAAATAAAAAGAATTATTGCCCTCTAACCAGCGTGGTCCACTTGGTTGAGCATCATCCTGCAAAGCGAGAGGTCACCAGTTCAATTCCCAGTCAGGGCAAATGCTAGGGTGCTTGTAAGCTGCAACCAATAGATTTTTCTCTCTTCCTTTTTCTCCCTCTCTTCCCCTCTCTCTAAAAGTAAATAAATAAAATCTTTTTTTTTTAAGTATTGAATTACACTAAAATATATTTGTGTTGGGAACCATCCTGCCTGGTTTCAGAAGCTATAATCCCCAGTGGCTAAGGCTGAGTAAAGGACCTTGGGACCGTAAGCCACTTATCTTCCCGGTCCCTTTGAAAAGAGGTGTGGAAGAGGCACTGCCTCTGCCCCCTTTTACTTCACCCTGTTTGGCCCTAGGCAGATGATTGGTTAGCAATGAAGGGTAAGATTCCTCAAGGGAAGGATGATCTAAGACAAGCTTGGTCATGAAGGGGCCCTCAAGGAAGGACTTGGAGGGGCTATAGAAAAATGTGGTGCTGGACCCTCTTCCCTCAGCTTCGACATAGCCTGAGTCCTCATTCTGTCTGCAACAAGTCTCCTAATCTCTTGGCTGTCTTACTTCTCCTGACTTAAGCCTAAAACAATGCCAGAGGGCAGTGTTCCCCCAGTCAATGAGGCCTAAGAAAGAGTGCACAAAATCCTGTGAAACCTGCTTTAATACCCTCAACTTAAATGAGAAGCATCCAAGCATAGAATGAGTTTGTTTCCCCAAAGTTTTATAGCCCTTTAGCTATCTGACTCTGACTCAGAATAAACCCTTATAGTTCATTGCATGTTACTTATTGTTTGATCATTACTGCCTGACAATGATTGAGCTTTACATATACGCCTTGTATTCCTATGCAAATTAAACCCAATAAAAACCCATTGAGGAACAGGCTCCTGGCCCTTCTCCCTTGAGATCAACCACCTTTCCTCCCCAAGTAGATCACGTCTTGGTAGACTTGTTCTGATCTGTGGCAGCCAGAGTGGGGAAGGACATGGGGGCAGAGCTTCCCCACATATTTTTATATCTTCATTTTTATTTCTTCTTTCCCTACTTCTCTTCTTTCTTTCCTTCCTCTTCTCTGTCTTCTTCCTCTTCCTTTTCCTCTTTTCTTGATCTTCATCATCACCCTCCCCATCTCCCTCTTTCTTTCCTGTTCTTTGTGTCTTTCTCTTTGATTACTACATTTGCTTGTGGCTTTGATATTTGAAACCAAAAATATCATCTAGTGTGCTTGGACTCTAAATATATATAAACCTGAAATTATTTTAATAAAAGGAGAACCATTTATACATTATGAAGAGCACCTAAAGTGTATAAATTAGTTTAAATATAAAACACTTAAGTATAAGCATTGTAGCTTCAGCAATGTTTTAGAGATAATGTTTTGAAAAATATAATGAAAAATCTAGCATGTTTTAAGTAACAAATATGAAATATTTGTTTAATTCAATAAGTATATGAAATAAAATTACAAAAAATAATAGCATATGTGTATATAATAAAATACTTAAAATGAATTTTAAGAAGCTCATTTTATATATCTACATTGCTAGCTTTTAGAACTTTTTTCTAAAAAATAGTTTATTATTAAATCCTATCAATATATCAAACTCTGGCTAAGTTTTAATATAAATAATAGTAATAATTAAAGAAAGGTCAAAAAAGAAAAATCAAGAAATGAATATAATCAAACACATTCTATTTAGAACAAGTTAATAAGATAAGATAATGGGAATAGTAATAATTGTTGGAAAAATTTAACAAGATTTGTAAATTATTTTTGAAAGTACAGAATTAAAGAATGCAGTATTTCATACGCTTACAAAACAAGGAATGTCACTGACAATAAAAAATACAGTAACTGAGATAATTAACTGTAAGATGGGAATGGGGCCATGCAGTGTGACCGGCACAGGATACTCTTTAGTGTAGAACTGAGCACCAAGTCAAATGGGTAAAAAGATAATGTGTGAGTTCAGGAATTTTATAGAGGGAGGCAAAACCATTCTAAATGAATTTCAAGTGCAAATAGTTTTATAAGTGTAAAAGCATTTTAAAATTAAAATTTTTGATCATTTATATCTTTCAGTAAACTGTGGCTTAGGACCAACAGTGGTGGGGACTTCTGGGCTAATTTATTCTTTAACAATATATTGATTATCTTAAGTTAAAATAAAACTATTTTTATTTCCATATGTTTACAATGTTTCATACATGTTTCCTAAGAAACTCTTTGAATACTACAAGTCATTTCCAATACCATTTATTTAAATGCTTAGATTTAATCAAAACTTCTGATCATGGTACCTGGGCATCTCTTGTTTTCAACTCTGACAAAGATTCTAATAAGGAATCAGCATCACAATTCCTAGAACAGATTTTTAAACTTCCTTTATTCCTGCTGTGATCTCTAGAAATCTTTTGTAAATTTTCCTAGCTTGAGTCAATGGGCAGCCTATCACATAGTAACACTTCCCATATATTCTATAGTTTTTCTTTGCGAGCTCATTTTCAGCGGTATTCTCTTTCCACTGTGTCTTTGAAGGGTGTTTCCATTGTTACTTTTTTCCTGGTAAATTCCAAATCAGGGCTTACAATTGCTGATTTACTAGAGGTTTAAATGGCATTGTGATTCCAGGTGCTGTCAGTCTTAAATTGTATTCCCATTTTGTTTCTGCTGTAACTGACATTGAGTGGTTTAGTTTTTTCAGTCTTTAGTGATTGATTCTCCTATATTTTAGCCTATATAAGGCACTGTCTTCAGCTGAGGTACCAAAATAGCAGGTAGATATGTTATAGTCCTTGTCTGTAGACAGCACAGCATCTTTCTGGCTTCTGGCTCTATTCAGAGAAGGTTTAACTATGGGCCATGTGTGGGTCTTAAACCCTATTCCTAATATCTATATTAACTCCTTGTCCCTCTATGGGACATGTGAACTTAACTCTTGCTCATTTTGTTTCTGGTTATTGGGGGAATCTCCATTTCTTATTTTTGGCCATGGCTATCTAGTAAGAAATAAACAAGTATTTCTTTGAAACAGAAATGAGGATACTGCAGCATGTTTTTAATCAGTCATCTTAACTGGAAATGTTGAATACTGACTCTTTAAATATAATGACAAGTTATTCTGAAAGAATTTTGTTCAGATTAGAAAATGAAGTATATACTTATTTCATTATTAAATCACAATTTCTCTGAACTCATAAAGCCCCAATTTTATCCTAAAATTAACAACAAAACTCTTACTATATTTGAAAATAAATTGATTTAAAACATAAGGCTATTCACTATGTGTTAATATATGGCTGGGAATTTTAAAACACTATGATATTCTCTTGAAGCACAATCCAATTTTATATAAAACCCAAAATATAAAATCCAATGCCATTTACATTTTAAATGTGATTTATTAGCGGTTATTAAATTAATCAAGAAGTTAGTGGGCTCTCAGGATCCTTCCAGACTTAAATATTTAAGTTAATTTTTTATAGGACAAACCAGACCTCAGGGTTGCTATAGTAATAGTCAAACAACCACAGACAAATTATATTTTTGAGGTAGCATAACAAAAACATTTAATTTGCCCACAATGATTATATCTTCTCTTTTGTCCTAGTTAGACAAAAAAAAAAAATTATCTGTTAGAAATTTTGCTGTCAATCTTAAATTCAGTTCTTATTTTATTACTGCTAAAATGTGCTTTGAGTTTTAGATGTTCAAATTAATAAAAATGTAGAAAAATTTTATTAATTTGCTATGTGAATACTTATGTTTTATATTTATGCTCTACAAAAGATTTTTGATATTAGTCTTTGTCTTAAAAATAACTAATTTTAGCTAATATGATTGTCTTTAATTCACAAATCATTTGTGCCATTGCCCAGCCTTGCTTCTTAATTTTCTACATATACATTCTTTACAGTTTTATAATTTTTCTATGCAAATACATCCTACTTCTTTCTTCAATATTCCTGATTTCCCATAATTGAACACAGGCTTAGCAACAAAGAACTAACAATTTTGAAAAGCAAGGTTAATGTTTCCAAAGCCAAGTCTTAGCTTGAAAAATTAAAACTTGGCGGGCACGTTTTATAAGTTCTGATATTCTCTCAAATATTAATAGTTCTAATTGCCTAATTATCTGCTTCAGTGCAATAATAAAGCCTTTTATATTTCATTTTCTACTACAGGAAAAGGCATTCCACTCTGTGCGAGAGAAACTTCTAGCCCTTGTTTGAATAAGTAGAAGTTCTTCCATACAGTCTTGCACTTCTGTGAGCCAGCTCCATCTGTCATCTCACCTCCACCTCCTCCCTCCTTCCCCAAATGTTGCTTGTTTATTCAAGGAACACCCCGTTTCCCTTCCTTTATCTTTTTGTCATTGGCAGCTCTGCTTTTTATATCTATTTTTATACTCTTCAATAAATTTATCTCTATATGTGTGTGTTCTTTAATGAGGCAATAACTTCATTTCTGAACCTTATATGCCTCCCCATGCCTCTGAAAATTTTGTTCTCCACGACAGATCTTGCCATTAGCACCTCGCTTAATCTCTGGTTCTGTGCTGTCCTGAATAGTTAGAAGAGAATCAATGCCTCTTTTCAGGCCCTGACAGGAGGAGCTGCCTTGGGCACATTCCAGCAGATCAAGGCTCCATGAGGTCAACAACAATAAGAGAATTTAAGGACAACTTCTAGGCACTGAATTTCTACTTCAGAAATTCTGTGATCCATCTTGTGTCTCCTTTATTAAACTGAATGATCTGTGAGGTATATAATAAATATAAACTTTTAAAATATATTTACCACTTTAAGTATTTTATTTCTTGTACCCCCATAAGTGTACAAAAATTTCTGGGGTTTCATGCACAGAAATACTGTCATGAATGTTCAAAATATTACTATTTTTGTATCCATGATCAATACTCCAGATATCTGTTTCTCAAACTATCAAGTTATTTAGCCTCACTCTATATTTAGGTACTACCTGCTTATTCTCAAGTTTTTGACACCTCACAAATGAAAATAAAAATGTTTACTTTCAGTTTTATTATAAGGTAGCAAAAGAACTAATCAACAGTAATTAGGGCCTTAAATATTCTTCAGTGATGATGCTCCAATTATAATCAACTTGAGACCTATGTAAATAGTTTTTACCCCCTGGGAAAAAGGTAATGTTCAATGGAGAAAATGAGTAATGAAACAAAGAATAACATTTTTTGAAAGTCATTTATTTCTAACACAATTTTTTTCTTTAGAAAAAACACCAATGCATTGTAGTTCACAGAAAAATATTAAACCTAAGTGAAAGATTTTCATGTGTAATACAAATATTCCTACTGTCAATTCATTTCAATAACACATCTTGATAATTATTAACTATATCACTATATCTACTTAATTAATCAAAGTTCCCTATAAAATTTAGGACACATGAAATCTAGAAGGTAAGACATAACTTAAACCCATAATTTGTCTCAAAATTTAATTTAGTTTTACATATCCTAGGAACATAAAATAGAGATTGTATGTCTCTTCAAATCACACATTTTACAAATAAACATCTAAAGAAGAACATTTCACAAGAAAGAATATTTATATGCTAACAATATGCTAAATAAGGCTTAGATGTTTTCTCACCATACCTGGGTTATTATTTTAGAGGCGTGTTGAAAACGGCTAAGACTATGCTTCATTTGTTTTTGAAAAAGACTTTGATGAGAATTTTTGTGACAGCCCCAAGTTGAAAATTACAAGCATAAATGATCCAGAATAGAGCAGCCATCAAATAAAGATTTGGTGAAGAATCAAAATAGGGCATTTGACAAGAAATTTTCTTTGTTATGGTTTTAGTGATCATAACTCCTATTAGTAATACACATGGAACTCAAGATCTGACAAAATAAAAATGCAAACTATAAAAGAAAATTATGTTTTTGGAGATTGTAGTTTACAAAATATTTTACATTTTCCTTGAAAATATTTTATTAGGTTGTGAGCTTGATGCAAGGTAAACATATAGGCTCTATTCATTTCCCAGCCATCTTTCTTCGAAAAAAAATCTGAATTAAAATATTTACTTATTTTACACTTTTATCAAAGTCTTTAAAAATCACCTTATATGTGTCCCTATCTTAAACTAAACTCCTTTAAACCCCTGAAGGTTAATCTTTTTAAATACCAATTAGGTGAATGTGTGATGTCTTAAAGGAATTTAATCTGACAAAGACAGGATATATGACTTTTTGCAGGTATGTTATTTTATTACCTGTGTTTGTGTATTTACTTTGATCCTGTAAGCATTGAAATAGTTAACTTTACACCTAATCCACAGTGTGAGCTGCAGGGTGGAGTGGTCGCTAAGCAACCTAACCAGGAGAACAATAAGTACCAGATTTTCCTCATTTAAATTTGTGTGAGGGCTAGAGAAGTGAGAGATTTTTATGGGCAGAACTTTTCAAGTTGATTTGGCTAAACTAAGCAGCCTGTAATTTGTATGCTAGAAATCTTGTCAGGTTGGCAGAGGCTGAAACAACAGAAATTGCTTTTAGAAAATACTATTACTACTGTGAGGAGCATTTTGCTTTAAGGGTAGACCCAAGTTTTATTCTTAAGTAAAAAGATGCATTTTTCAGATAGTGTACAAATTTTATATTTGATGATTTTTTATCTTTGTATTAGTTGGTATTCTTAAAATAATTCTTTTTGAGACATTTGATTATGCCTTTAAAATTAACCCAAACCCATATTATATGTATGATTTTCTATCAAATAATAGGCAAACATTTTAAACAGGTAATAATAATAATTAGCGAATGTGTATGAGACAGTGCAGGGCAAACTCCGGACAGACTCCATGATGAAGGAAAGAACTCCCTTTTAGAGGCCTGACTGGGACTTCTTGCTTTCGATAAAATTCCATAGTTAAAACTGACCTAACCATATAATTAAAGGAAAGAATATATGATAATACTTTTCTTAACATTGTTTTGTCAATGAAATGTGAAATGGTAACTAGAATAGTTGCACAAACATTATTTTCCAAGCCATATGAGTGGTCCACTGACCATGGAAAACACCTTTGACAACCCCAGGATCAACTGCCATCAGATGACAATCGTGGGGCCACTAACCTCATCCTCTTACCCAAGTCCCACACCTAGCCCAAGGCCCTTATATAAGCCATCTGCAGGACCCCCCCGGGAGCTCTACTTCTCTTCCCTGGTTGGCTTCCTTGTACACAAGCTGTTTTCAATAAACTTTGTCTGTTCATATCTATGACATTGAAACTCAAGAACCTGGCATTCAATGTCCAGTAACATATAGGCAAACTTTATAAATTAAAAATCTCTAATTGATAAAGTCAAACAGTAGTAGGCAGTTAGACAGACATGAGAAAAGTAAGAACAATAGGCCAGGTATAGAAGGTCATAAGGGCAGAAGCCCTGGGTCCCTAGCAATGGGCAAACTGGGAAAAGGAGGACCTCAAGACAAAGGTGGCCTCTCCTCCAGCATAGCACTGGCCATGGAGTTTGAACCACACCCTCTGACCTTTCCTTCCTTGACATGTAAGCAGCCATGTGGTAGACAACCATAGAGGAGGAATTAGGGGGGCAGAGAATAGCCTCATATGACTCCCAAACAAACCTGTACACTGCCAGTCCCTTAAGTATTAAACACTCAAGACAACGAGGTTCTGACACACATCAAATAATCTTAGAAATAAAGTCTTGTGTCTGTGGAGCGCAGAGACAGAGTTTTGGGTTAAACTATAGATAACATCTAGGCTTCAGCTATGTTTCAGCTACAGGCCCAGAAAAGCAGTAAGTCCAGGTGGGCCAATGCACTGGCTGACATTAGGAGCAGCTGCAATGAATAACGACCCCTGTTCTGGCAGTGACCTGGGTGGAGACCGTAAACCCGAAAGGACACACCTGGAAAGCCAGTTAATATTTTCTTGAGATGCACCCCTGAAACCTCTCTTATGATCCTCACATTTAGGGAGAATTTTAAAAGCCCTCAGGATGGAATATCAGTGCACGGGTATTCTTTCTCTCTCCTGAGTGTGCCCCTGCCATTCCTGACCTCCTTCTTTCCCCATCACTGCTTCATCTCTCTGGAGCCCACACCTTCCTTCCCCCTTCTGCTTGCCCCAGGTGGGTTTCCTTTGCCTTTCTTTCTCCTCAGCATCAAGGGCCCTTCTCTTGTCTCTGTAATTTGTTTCCTGAACCCACACTACCAGGCTGGCTCACTTTTTCCATGGCTCACTCCTTCTACCTCTGTGATATTCTGAAAAACCTTTTGCTTCTATGTGAGTCTCGGCTCTGAAGTCTGTTTTAGTCAGAACTCAAAGTATGGAGGTAGCTAAACCTAGGTACAATCACTGAACATTCTGCTGCTGCTTTCTCCTAACAAAACCATAACACTTTTGTTTAAATTTCAATTGTTATCCATATTCCTATTTTTATGTCTCCTAATAACCCATACATAACAGGAGATTGAAACTATTGCCCAAATATATTTAGTAAGCAAGTGACAATGTCATTCTTTCAGTACCTGTTTGCTGATAATGTAATACTTAGTGAAATCTTGTGAGCTCTTGAAGAAAAAAATACATATATTTATTTTTAGTCTTTAATTCCCTATAAATAAATTTTTTCTTGGCATATAGCATGTTCACAGTGGCTTTCATTTTAATAAATGAGTGATTTAATAAACAAATTTTATAACCATGCTGACCTTCAAATATCAGACATCAAACCATTGAATTCTGGTTTGCTTTCTAATGGTATTATTCATGGAAAGTACATAATATTGTGTGTATTTTGGGCCCCAAATTTGAAGTATATTTCCTCCAAAATGCCTTAATTTATAACATATTTTCTGTACCAAGCAGGTAGCATACAGAAGGCTAGTACACAGTAGTGAGACTGGTGGCCAAGGAATACAATTCATTCAACTAGAGAGAAGGTGAAGGCATAAAATCACAGAAATAGTAAGTGAGACGATGCCTTATAATAACTAAAGGAATCCTTTGGTGGAATACACAAAGTCATGCAGAGAAATATTTTATTAAAATCACATAATTAATCTGATCTTTGGATCAGAGTAGAAGCAGAATCTGAGCAAAAGGGTATAACTACTTTGGCACAGAATGACCTTGAGCAAGAAAAAAAAAAAAGATTTAAGTCACATCTGGAAGACTCAAGAAGAAAAGAAACCAAACCCAGCCAGAAAAGAGAAAATTCAGGAATCCTAAAATTCTAATATAAAAAATCCCCAATATCTCATAAAGTGGTATATGACACTTATATGGAAACCCATGCAATTTAGAGATCGTTCTTCAATTAACTTTAGAGAACAAAATTTTCACTTAACTATTTATTTATTCATTCACTAAAATTATATTTTCTGAACACTTGCAAAGTGCCAGGCAGTAAGAACATGACAAATTTCTTGATCTCCCAATGTCTCAGTTTTATCACCTGTTAAATGGGAATAATAATATACTTTACTCATAGAATTGCCCAAGTAGTAAATGAGTTGTTCCATCTCAAGTGCTTAGGATAGCTCCTTGTAAACAGTAAGCACCCTCCAAAATAATGTGTACCTATCAGATAATAAAAGTGGTCATTTTGTAAAATGTATAAAATGTCTAGAAGATTCACACAAAAAATTCCATAGAGGTTTTAAAAATTGATACACATATATGTGTGTGTGTATATATATATATATATATATATATATGTATATTAAATAAGTGGAGAATTTTAAGGGTACTCTCAAACTTTAATGGTTATTGTTTATATGATAGCAGATCCCACAAAAAATAATGGCAGTATAGTACTACAGAGAATTCATGATAACTCAGTGAGGGAGAAATAATAAGTAAAGAAATGTTTAATTAAATACATCCAATGCTCAAGTTTTTCTTCCCAGATACAACCCTTACTAGTATATAAGCCTCTGGTAAACTTAGCTTTAAAAAGTAATATTTGGAAAACTATTGAAGAAAGCAATGGCGTTTTCATTATACAATCTAGAAGAATAGAAAATTAAAAGAAAAGGATATCCTATTAATGGTTGTGAGACCAAAACAGTACACAGTATGGAAAGACCTCCTAGGCTGACTGATAAAATGAAAACATCAAAGATTTTTTGAAAACAATTATAGTAATATCATGCCTACAAATTATACGAAGGAAAAAAACAAAGATTTAAGCTCTGCATGTTACCTCCCCTGTCATCTCTGATCGCAGGTTTTACTCTATCACCGCCTGATATAGTCAGGCATATCAAATAGGTATAAAATGATACTAGATGACCTCCTGTGGGAGTCTGTGCACAGAAAATGGAAGCTGAATCAGTCAGACTTGAACTGTGTTTTTCTCTCCTGTAGATAAATACTGCATACTAAATCAGTTTTTGTGTGCTCACATTGCCTTCCATTTAACTTAATATATGCAGTGTCAAGTTGTTTCAAAATGAATACAGTTTGACTCTTATGTACGTAGTTTGTCTAAGGTAAAAAATTGGAAATGGTTAAAGCAAAATATAATAAAATACTTTTCCCACTTCCATAATGGTTCAGGGACTAGTGAGAAAAATCTGTGAGCTGGAACACTGACTTAAATTGTAGTTCTAATTTTACTTAGTGTAGGAGACCATTCTGCATGGCGTGGGCCCAGCTCCCACTCGGAGATGCACAGGACCCACACACACGGATAGGTTCTCCCATGGGGAATCAGGCCTGCAATGTGCCTAGTATGCTTTGAGTCTTGCTCTTTCTGAAAAACTCCCTCACCCTGAATTGAGGACATTTACTGCAAAGTAACTTCCTAAAATCCATGCTAAACCTTCCAAAGATGAGTGTAACCAGTTCAATCACTTTTGCTTTTTCATTTGCAAATATCCCTCTTCTGTGATGTGATTAGCAACATTGGCTCCCTTGTTTTCTGTAAAAGGTAACCACCTAAAGCAAACCTGTGCAGAGTACATGATGACCATCATGTAATGGGCTGAGAAACCCAATAAAGGCTGGTCACAGCAAGGACCAAGGAGCTCCCCTTGAGAGAAAAAAGCCATGCTGTCCCTCTTCCTCCACCAGACTCAGTAGTTCATGTGAATGACTCATTTCATCCATAATGACATGGACACTGCGGGCAAGTGTCTGCATCAACTTAGTGCCATATAAAAACCCATATTCTTCACCTACTGAAATAATCTACTAGGTTATCTCATACAGAGATTTCTGCAGACTAAGACTTTCTTTAGTCATGATCTCCATCAATTGGAATAAAACAAGTTAGTTCATAATTTTCAACAAGAAGGTTGCACAATTTCTGAAAATTTGTCATCTACACATCTTGCAGCTGAAACATATATTTTTGTGCAGAACTGTTTCCCTATCACTAAAGTCTTATTGTGAGAAAACAGCATGTGTGTGTGTGTGTGTGCATGTAATATAGGCATAATGTAGTTTATAAGCAGCTAAGGGGTGCAGGATATGAAGTTCTTGAACAGAGTCATAGAAAAGTATACTACCTGCTCTGTTCTACTTCAGCAGACATTTTAGCCAACACCTAAAGAAAAGGCCAAGGACAGGCAGAAGGAAAGTTGGTGATAACTGCTACAAAGAAGTACACAGCAAATTTAATCCACTTATATTGGTTGGAGATTAGTTGAACTGCTTTAACAAAGACTCAGATTAACAGCAGTTTAAAAACATAGAAATTTATTTATTTTTAATGAAGATCTAAGTTGATTTTGGGGCTGAATTTGTCTATGATTAAGGCACTTTCTATTTTGTGGTACAGCATCCCTCTCTGGATAACTTAAATTGATGGTTTAAGATGAGTCTACGCCACGTGTACCATCTACATGTTGGAGAAGAGAAGAGGCCATGTAGGACTGGGACACCCTTAAGTTAAAAAAATGTACTTACCTTTACAACACATCAGCCAAAAATTAGTCACATGATACAGATGTGTTTGCAGATGCTAGAAAATGTAGTTGTCATTCCTAGAAACATTGTACCTGGCTAAAAAGTAAGTATTCTGTGAATATAGGTAAATTGGATAGTAACATTCATAGTAATCAATCCTATTACTCTAATAAAAAATTCAAATATAATACATCATTATTGTTCTCATTGTATGGAGAATATATATATATATATATAAAGAAGTGGTGTGATACCAAAGTTTAGAAAATCAACTTTGAATATGTACATCATTAAATCGAATCCTGGTTCTGCTACTTTCTTGCTAAATTACTTTTCTGTAGCTCAGTGTCCTCATCTATGAAAAATGGGAATAAATTTCATTAGGTTACTATTAGTATTAAACACATGTTTAGACACAAATGCTTAACACATAATAAAGAACCAATAGATTTTGCATATAGAAATATGTGTGTTTTCTCAAAAATGTTTTTGAAAATAGTATTTAATGTTCTTAAAACTCATATTGTTTAATAATGCAAATATAAAACTAAATCAAGGCCTTAGAATTATGAGTTTGTTTGTTTTTGTAAGTTGAGATCCCTATTAAAAATGTCTAACAAAAGTTTTGTTTTTAAATTTATATTCACCTCTATAAATAATGGCTTCATTAAGTGGATAAGCAGTTCTATCAGTTGGCTTATTCAAATTTATGTTTAAATTCCTAAAAATACTATATACTTTGTGAAATTTTGTGTGTGTGTGTATATATATATATATATATATACACACACACACATTAAAAACAGATAGTAGCCTACAGTAGGTAAAGTATTATATTTCACCCATTGTAAGTTACAATTTTCATAGTTTAACATCTTTGATATCAAGATACATGTTATGATTGATGGCATCCTGTAATTTCTGTCAGGTAGACAGCATTCACAGCAAAGTCATCACTGCCTGTGCATGCGCAAGCGTCATTGTTACCATGACATGACAGTACAACTGAAATGTCAAAATTTTCATCTCAAACTATTTCAGAGCCATTTAGGAAAGGAAAATGATTTCTGTTTATATCTTGAAAACCTCCTACAGACACATTCTAGTAAAATAAAGCAGGAGCAAAGCAGCAAATTGTGTAGAATTGGTGTCTATATCATAGAAGAAAATTCTGGAGACAATGCTATAGCAGCCCCAAAAATTATCTATCAACTATCCCGATGGACCTGGGGACAATATATTTTGGGAGAAAAAGAAGCCAGGGGTATTAATAAAACTGAGATGAATAGCGGTTCAGACTCTTCATATGAAGAACTTCAAAAAATACTTTATAATTCATCTCATTTTTATTTCCTATTCCCTTATTCACTAATGTAATATATAATAAGAATCTATATGCAAATTTAACAGACCAGTTTCAAAAAGCATAAAATTATAATTCCAAATTATAACAATTAATTGAATTATAGCTTAATTTGCAGCTTTTTTTCCTTAAGGTTTAAAAAAATAATGATAATTTTACTATGTAACAGGCATGCCAAGACAAAAAATTATAGCCCAAAAGAAAGAACAGATCAAAGCTCCAGAAAAAATACAACTAAGTGACATAGAGATAGCCAACCTATCAGGTGCATGGTTCAAAACACTGGTAATCAGGATGTTCACAGAATTGGTTGAGTATGGTCACAAAATAGAGGAAAAAGTGAAGACTATGAAAGTGGAATAAAGGAAAATGCACGGGGAACCAACAGTGACAAGAAAGAAACTGGGACTCAAATCAATGGTTTGGACCAGAAGGAAGAAATAAACATTCAACCAGAACAAAATGAAAAAAAAAAAAAATTAGGAGAGGCTTAGGAACCTCCTGGGCAATTTGAAACATCCCAACATCCAAATCATAAGGGTGACAGAAGGAGAAGAGGAAGACCAAGAAATTGAAAACTTATTTGAAAACATATTGAAGGAGAACTTCCCCAATTTGGCAAAGGAAATAGATTTCCAGGAAGTTCAGGAAGCTCAGAGATTCCCAAAGAAGTTAGACCCAAGGAAGCACACACCAAGGCACATCACAATTATATTACCGAAGATTAAAGATAAAGAGAGAATCTTAAAAACAGAAAGAGAAAAAGAGACAGTTACCTACAAAGGAGTTTCCATAAAACTATCAGCTGATTTTCAAGACACCTTGCAGGCAAGAAGGGGCTCGGCAGAAGTATTCAAAATCATGAAAGGCAAGGACTACATCCAAGATTACTCTATCCAGTCAAACTATCATTTGGAATGGAAGGGCAGATCAAGTGCTTCCCAGATAAGATCAACTTAAAGGAGTTCATCATCACCAAGCCTTTATTATATACAATGTTAAAGGTACTTATTTAAGAAAAAGAAGATGATCAAAAATATGAACAGTAAAATGACAACAAACTCACAGCTATCAACAACTGAGCTTTAAAAAAGCAAACTAAGCAAACAACTAGAACAGGAACAGAATCACAGAAATGGAGATCACAGAGAGGGTTATCAGTGGGGAGGGGGAGGGGGACACTGGGGAGAAAGATGCAGAGAATAAGAAACATAAATGGTAGGTACAAAATAGACAGGGGGAGGTTAAGAATAGTATAGGAAATGGAGACCCATGGACATGAACTAAGGGAGGCAATGCAGGTGGGAGGGGGGCAGGGCAGAGGGGAATGAAGGGGGAGAAATGGGACAACCATAATAGCATAATCAATAAAAAGATAATGATACTTTTGGTTGGCACTATCATAACTTTAAAATAAGATGATGCTAACCTCATAGAGGAGCCCATCCTCAGTGATAAAATATCTAGGATCTGAGTTCACCAACTTTAACTGCTTATGCTTTTAGATCCTTTTGCAGTTATCAGGTCAGGAAAATATCAAGATATAATGGTTGTACTTCATCTTCTTATTTAATTGTATATAGTCAGTATATTGACTTACCAAAATAAGAAAAGAAGATATAGAATGTCTTCTATCTTTTAAAATCTCTTCCCCTAATTTATTCTCAGATTCTTGTCAAGATGGCGGCATAGGTAAACATGACTTGCCTCCTCACACAACCACATCGAAATTACTGAAACTATGGAACAACCATCACTCGGAACCATCAGAAGTTAAGTTGAATGGAAGACTGACAGCTATAGAATTTAAAAAAACACTCCCATCTAGACTAGTAAGATGGGTGAAGACAAAAATGAATTGGTCCCACATCCACACATGGTGGATAAAAATTGGGGAGGGATATTTTGGAAGCAAAGAGTCCCAGCTTTACACCAGGCCCACTAATCCAGGCATTCAGTGACAGGAAGGTAAATCCCCATAACATCTGGCTGCGAAAACCAGCAGGGATTAATTGGTAGAAGAAACTTCTGGAATCTCAAGCAATTCCTCTTAAAGAACCTACACAGGGACTTATTCCGACTCAACCCTCTGAGCTCCAGCTCTAAGGGAGCAGCTTGAAAGGCACCAGTGGCGCACAGGGAGAACCTGAAGTATCTGGCAGCAAGGTGAGACCTGGGGAACAACTTCCTCCCAGAAAGAAAGGCGGAAATCATTGTCCCATTTCTGAACCCTTCTCCCACAGAGGCACAAAGCCAGAAGGAGGGTGCCATATCTAAGACTACAACAATCCAGCCAACACTGTGTGCAGTGGCCTAATGAACTCCTGAAACTCTATGCCACCAAATGTATGGGTCCACCCACGTTGTTAACAGTGACTTTTCCTTATTAAAGGCTGTTCTTGGCTCATGTTTTGCAACTTCCTAAATACTTTCAAACAAGAAACAGCCTACCTCAATGAGCCTCCAGTGCCTGTACCACTTGCTAAGTGGCCCCAGGCCCAGTACTAACAGAAGCCAGTCTAGATTCACAGCTTGGTTTTGCCTGGGAATCTCCAAGCCCAGCACAAGTAGCAGCCATCTCAGATTTCTTAATAGCCCAGGCAGGCTGGCCCTAGGGAAAACACCCTAATGGGGGTTGACCTTGGCCTGCACTATCCAGAAAACCTCAGAGTCTGTCCACCCATTGGACAGCTACATACCACTTTGGGGCACCATCACCCTACCACTATACAGCTAATCCTCCATGAATAGTGGAGGTTGGTGATCAGTGGACAAAGCCATTCCCTGCAGCTGACTGGCCTGAGTAAATCCGTCCCATTGACCTGCCAACAGGAATCAAGGCTCAACTACAAGAGGAGGGTGTACTCAGCCCACAGGGAGGGTGCACCTCCAGTACAAAACTTGGGTAATAAGAAAGGCTATGCCACTGAACTCTACAGGACACCTACTACATTAGGCCATGCTACAAAGAGAGGAAACCACATAGAAACTCTGCTTAATACATAGAAATAAACACAGGGAGGCTGTCAAAATGAGGAGACAAAGAAACATGACCCAAATGAGAAAACAGATCAAAACTCCAGAAAAAGAACTAAACAAAATGGAGATAAGCAATCTATCTTGTACAGAGTTATAAACACTGTTTACAAAGTTCAAAACACTGCTTATAAGGATGCTTAAGGACCTTAGTGAGAACCTCAACATCATAAAAAAGATCCAGGTAGAAACAAAAGATACACTTGATGCAGACACCAGCCCACAGTGTCCACGTCATTATGGATGAAATGAGTCATTCACATGAACTACCAAGTCTGGTGGAGGAAAAGGGACAGCATGTTTTTTTTTCTCTCAAGGGGAGCTCCTTGGCCCTTGCTGTGACCATCCTTCATTGGGTTTCTCAGCCCATTACATGATGGTCATCATGTACTCTGCACAGGTTTGCTTTAGGTGGTTACCTTTTATAGAAAACAAAGGAGCCAATGTTGCTAATCACATCACAGAAGAGGGATATTTGCAAATGAAAAAAGCAAAAGTGATTGAACTGGTTACACTCATCTTTGGAAGGTTTAGCATGGATTTGAGGAAGTTACTTTGTAATAAATGTCCTCAATTCAGGGTGAGGGAACTTTTTAGCAAGAGCAAGACTCAAAGCATACTAGGCTCATTGCAGGCCTGATTCCCCACGGGAGAACCTATTCGTGGGTGTGGGTCCTGTGCATCGCCGAGTGGGAGCTGGGCCCATGCCACACAGAACAGTCTCCTACATACACTAATTGAATAAAGAACATTTTACAGGGAAACAACAGTAGAGTGGATGAAGCTAAGAATCAAATCGATGATTTAGGACATAAGGAAGCAAAAAACAACCAAACAAAACAGCAAGATGAAAAAGGAATTAAAAAAAAAAAACAAGGATAGTGTAAGCAGCCTCTTGGGCAATTTCATGTGTCCCAACATTCACATCACGTGGGTGCCACAGGAAAAAAGAAAGAGCAAGAAACTGGAAATCTATTTGAAAAAATAATGAAAAAAATTCTTAATTTGGTGAAGGAAATAGACATGCAAGTCCAGGAAGCACAGAGAGTCCCAAACAAGATGGATACAAAGAGGCCCACCGTAAGACACATCGTAATTAAAACTCCAAAGATTAAGGATAAAGAAAGAATCTTAAAAACATCAAGAAAAAAACAGTTAGTTACCCACAGGGGAGTTCCCATGAGCCTCTGAGCTGATTTTCTCAAAAGAAACTGCTAACTAGTAGGGATTGGCAAGGAATATTGAAAGTCATGAAAAGCCAGAATCTATAGCCAAGATTGTCTACCCAGCAAAGCTGTCATTTAGAATCAAAGTGCAGATAAAGAGCTTCTCAGACAAGTAAAAACTAAAGAAGTTCATTGTCACCAAGCCATTATTATACAAAGTATTAGGGGGACTTATTAAGAAAAAGAAGAGAAACAAAACTATGAATAATAAAAGGGCAATAAATACATTATCAATAATTGAATATAAGAAAACAAACTAAGCAAACAAGAAGAAGAGACAGAATCATGGATACAGAAAGCATTTTGATGATTGCCAGATTGGAAGGAGTTATGGAGGAATAGGTGAAGACATGAGGGGATTAAGAAATACAAATAGGTAGTTGTAGAATAGCCATGGGGATGTAAACTACAGTATAGGAAAAGGAGCAGCCAAGAACTTATACATATGACCCATGGGCATGAACAATTGGGGCAAAGGGGGGTCATTGGGACAACTGTAATAGCATAATCAATCAAATATAATTTAAAAATTAAATTAAAAAATATTTTTCCCATTAGCCTCCCAAGTTTTGTATGTGTTCATTCATTTTATTCTTTTACCTGAGTGTATGAGTATACTTATATACATAAAACCAATTCTTGGTGTATTAATTATAGACAGTATTTACCAAAATTCTCTATAGATGACTCATCTCTCCTACTGTCTCCTTTTGATTTCTGTTCATGATGCCTATTTTCACATTATCCATGTTCAATACATTTGCACTCTTCACCTATCATTCAGTCTACTGCCTTTTCCTGCATCATCACTGAACAAGCTAAAGAAAAAGCAACATACAGTCATGCTTAAGGAACTGCTTTCTTCTTCAGAATCAAGTGCAATGATAGGATTTACAAAGAAAAAATAAAAAAATTATATCTTTAAATTTGTGTCTCTTTATTGCTAAAGATTATACCACATTTTTTTCAGCATAGATGGATTGTCTTTTTTGAATAGCCTTTTATTTTGTGTTAATTATATTTTCATCCTATTTATAGGAAAAATGTCCTTATCATAAAATTTTAACTTTGTTTGAATTACAATGAAAAGCCTTTTGGACACTTTTAGAAATAGATTTCTCTTATTTCCTGTTACCATTTTAAAATTCAGCATTTAAATAAATTCTACTCTTGAATTTAATTCACCACTTTTTAAAATCCCATTGCTTTCTGACTGTTTAAAACTCTTTTTTGTGTGTACATCTTCAAGTGATTTTTTTTTCTATAAGAGGAATCTGTGAAAGGTATGTTTTGTGAATATTCTTGTACTTAAGATGTCTATTTTTTTGGTCTTAAAGTAAATTTGGTTATTGTTACAGAGAGTGTAATTGATTTACTTAACACCCTTTCCCAGCTTCAGACTTCTTTGCCAGCTTCTAATATGAGCCTAAGAGAATAAAAATCAGTACTTAATTCTTAGCTTCCTGACAATAATGGATGGCCAAGGAACACTTGTGTCTGGTCAGCCTAAGTGAAATTGTGCTAGCAGATGGACATATGCAGAAAAACTTTTGTTCCTGGAAGAAATACAAAGACTCACCTGATGTGGTAGCTCTACCTTTTTCTCCCCACTCACTTGCTTGCACATAATTAAGAAGACTGGTTAAGAAGGGTAGAAACCACTTAAACACTTATCCATCATGTACCTGAAACTGAAATTGAACTAGATGCCTTGTTTCTTGATTGTTTGATAAATCTAGCAAGTTTAAACACACACACACACACACACCCATTGAGAGAAGAGATCTAGAGAGGAAAAGAGTACTATTGTGTTCCCAGTGATGATTGGAATCAACAGCCAAAATATTTCAGTGGTATAAAATTGGATTGAGTAGACTAAGTAATTGTGAATATCCATTTTAAGGTTTCAGCTCCAAGAAGCTTTCAAAGGCTTGATCTCTGAGAGAAGCTGAAGGGGGAAGGGGTTTAGATGAAGACGAGTAGAAGGAATGAAAGAAGCCGCTGATGCTTAAACTTTTAGTTCAGAAGTGAAAGTTTTCCCCAGGAAGAGTTTCCTGGATTAGAAATACATGACATCTGAAAGAAAATACTCCCTGTGTCCTACATTTTTTTTTCAGAGTCCTCCATACAGAGGGGAAGGTATTAATGTAATTTCTACATTTATTTCATAAAATTAAGAAAAATGAGGAATGGAAGGCATCACTGATGTTGGACACAATAAATAAGAAAACACTTATTTTCTAGAAAAGTAAAAGCAAGAGTGTTAACCCACAACACATTCCATGGGCATAGGGAAAGGACTGAGGCAACATTTTCCTTTTTCTTGTTCGTAAGTAGCCTATCTGTTTTTACTGAGCTGTGGAATCTAGTCCCGTAAAATTGAACACTGTTAACTGTTCTTTCACTTCAACTAGGTTAGGGTTTTTTGTATGTGAGTATTAGTGTGTGCTTTTGTACCCAAACATATACATATTTCAGGTGGGGTTATCATTAATTTCATATAGAACTATGAAATACACCCACATGCATGCATACACTGCATGTGCCCAAACTACTATAGATGCTTTGTGTTGAGGTGTTTAAGAAAATAAAATTTCATATAAAATTATATTATCCGTCCTTTCTCTTCTAAACAGCATTTAAAAACCAGGACATATGAAACATCTTCAGAGGAACGACTCTTTGTTTTGCAGTGAAAGGAAATCTTCTGGGTTACCATCCTTGCTGCAAAATATCACAGAGGCTGTGAAATAAGAAAGTCAATATGTATTAGACAAAAAGAAGAAACGGGTGTATATGGAGTAGAGAACAGGAAGGCAAAGATGAGAAAAACAGCAGGGGGTTGCTTGTTGAGCCCAGTGGCCTTTTTCTATTCTTAACACACTGAAGATAGTGTAGATCAGAGGGAAAAAATTGTTTAATTCTTTCGTTTTCTATACATGGACAAGATTTTTTCTTTCTATTTTCTGTTTAGCTTTAGTAATTTTCCCCACTCAGGTTATTATGCTTGTAAATTCAATTCAGTGTAAGCTAAATAGGATAAAATAATAAGCATCTTGAAGTTTTTTCTTATTACTATTTATAAAGATCTCCAAGAACTGCAAGTATTCTTTCCCAACAGGTAATACTATATTCACCAAGGGAAATGAAACAGAGCTGAAAGTGAGTCTTGCAGCCTATTAAATATTTAAAAAGTAATAAGGATCCATCAAAATGTGGACTATTTTTTACATGTTATGACTTCAGATAGTCACTTCCCAATTGGAGCTACAGAAGCAAGGAGGGAAGATATTGTGACGGAAAAATCAAATATAAAGTGACTAAAAATAGCTGATTTATTGTATTTGACATTTGTTAATATGAATTTTCAAGGACTGGGTCATAAATGCAGGCAGTTGTGAGCCATTGTCTATGTATATGTGCCTCTAGCTCAATATCTCAAAATACTAAGTTCTTATTTCATTTGCAATGTCTTAATAACCACTTTGATACATTCATTAATCAGACTCCTATATTGCAATTTGTCTTATCTTGTGATATCAGGGCCTAAGACCAATACAGGAGACATTAAACATCATTTGGTAATTTGAAATACCTCTCACATTCTGATTGTCAAGACTGGCTGATTTCACAGGATCAAAGTAGTGCATTTCAGTGACAGCCGTCTTAGAGCCCACTTCCATCAGAGCATGTCTTCTTCATTCCACCCTCCAAATCCAGATTACCTTCGTGACCTTCTCAGCAAAAGGCACATTTATCGCTATCTTCAAATCTAATTATCCTCATAGGTTGTGATAGGTTGTCAGGCAGAATTGTTAAGATGGTCCCCAGATTCCAGCCCCCGGTGTTCATGCCTTGTACCATTTCCTCTCCTAGAGTGTGAGTCCTACCTGTGAATATGTTGGGGTATCACTGCCATGATGATAAAATATTATATAGCAAAGGTGAAGGGGGTTTTTGCCTAGATACACCTTTCCTAATGAGAGCATTTTAAAAGATGACTAGATTTTTCCTGATGTCAAAGATTCTCTTGATGGCTTTCAAGAAGTAAGTTGCCGTGTTCTGAGTGGGCAACATGGTCAAGTACTGAAGGTTGCTCTACTTACAGAGAGTGACCCTCAGCCAACAGCAAACAAGGAAGCAGGGGCCTTAAAAATACCACCACACACACACAAAGACAATTCTGTCAATAACCTGAATGCAATAGAAAGTCAATTCCTCTGCAGTCAACTTCTAGATGAAGACACGGCCTGCCTGATGTCTTTGTTTCAGCCTTGTTAGACTCTGAGCAGAGGACCCAGTGAAATCATGCCCTGTCTTTTGACCGATAGAAACTACAAATTCATTAACAGGTTTTTTTAACTTCTAAATCTGTGGCAATTGGTTATGCAACAGTAGCAAACTAGCATGCATTGCTTCTTGGTTAGGGGTATGACAATGTAATTAAAGTTGGCTAATGGTTTTTTGGAATCTAAAGGATTTTGAATGCACAGCTAGGTTCACATAAGGTCCTAATTCAGTTTTGAACTATCAGTTCATGCGGAATGAAAGTTGTATTAATATATGTTGCTCTGACTGGTGTGGCTCAGTGGATTGGGTGTCATCCTGCAAACCAAAACATCTCTGGTTCAATTTCTATTCAGGACACATGCCTGGGTTGAGCGCCAGTCCCCCACTGCGGGGCGTGTGAGAGGCAACTGATTGATGTTTCTCTCCCTCTCTTTCTCCTGCCACCTCCTCTCCTGAAAATAAGTAAGTAAAATCTTTTTCAAAAAGTTGTATATGTGACTGAATAAATGGTTGTTATAATATTGATAAATGCTTCCCAATGTAGATTACAAAGCTCTTTGAGATATATTGATTTTTCATGATAAAATAGTGATAAGAATGTTATTAAAATATACATTTTTAGAAGTAAAAAAAAAAGTAATTCATAGAGAAGTAAGTAACTTGACTGAAGTCACAGCCTTAGTTTAAATGACAAAAATTTTCACCATAGGCCTTCTACCTCTGTTGAGCAGAAGTTTCTGAGAAAATAAGCAAATGCAAATAAGTTTGAAAATAAATAGAATTCTGATTAATTCATGAAAACAAGTAGAAATAGCATCAAGAAAATCACTTTGGGGGCATATATCCATCATCCTTGAGTTTCAATTTCTTCATCTACAAAATGGAATTAAAATAGTATCAAACTCACAGAGGCGGAGCATTCACAGAAGCCTGTGTCATGTAGATTATTAAAAGGCACATAGGCGAAGTTGAGTTTCAAAATTTTATAACTTGTATAACTTTATTAAATGATGTCTTTATAGATATCTTCATATGTACTAAAACTAGTGAAGAAAATTAAGTCTCTTGTGAAAGTGATTTTTAGAATGGATTGACACAGTTGACCGAAAGCAGTGTTCAAGGCTATGGGTCGTATTCTTTCTCTTCTTTCTAAGTGTCTGCATCACAGGTCTATCTGGGGTTTGGTTGTTCACAAAGTGTCTATCAAATGTTCCAATATTTTTCTTTCTACTTCTCAAGAATGAACACAGGAAGTGGGGTTCATTCAAAACAGCAACAAAAGCAAAGCACACTTCTAATTTAGCTATTATCTTTAATATTTCACAAGAAATCAGAATTACTCTAGAATGATTAAGCAAAGGCTGGATAATTTCTCAAAGGATTTTTAATCTCCTAACAGGAGGTTAGGATGTATCTTTTCATTAAATGTCAAAAAGAAAGCCATTCAGCAAATACCTTTTTCAGACACTCACATTGAAATAAGAGTCTCCTTAAGAATAAAATACCCCGTCATATGTGTATTACTTAGAGAAAAATATTAAAAGAAGTTCATGATTCTTCCTACTTTTAATTGGCTTGAGACTTGAAAATATATTTCTAAAATTTACATTTTCCAAATTTGCACATGCATTTTTAAGCCTAGTAATTGCTTTTGATATTTCCCAAGAATTTACTTCAATCGTCTGCCCAGAATAACTCCAATGGATCTTGAACAGGACTTCCTGACAGAAATACTTAGATACGAAACATCTTACAACATAATTGACAGATCCTTACATATACACTAGAGCTACAAAAAGTAGATGTTATTTTTCAGGCTCCAAAACTTGAGTTAAAAAATATCCAGTATTAAAATTAACTAGCTATTTTCTTTACAATCACATAAAATCAATAGATTGATATACTGATTCATAAATAACCATTAACATTGTATATTTATATTTTTGTCACCATGTATTGAGAGTATCTCTAGAAAATTCTTACTTTATAAACATCTGGATGTGTATGTTTTCTGTAATTCTGTTTAAAATATCAAATATTTACACAGAATTTAAAAATAAAACACTTGTTTATTTGCTATGGTTTTATGATTGATACTATCTTAAATCTTCATAGTGATTATTTCATAAATGAATGTAATGAAACGAGTCACCCTCATCGGAGATTTTAAACTCACACAAGATGCCTTTACAAGAGTTATCACACAAAGCAGAAGTCATTATTCTTCCTGTGATGAGCAGATATGCAAAGCAAGGCAACTCCTACCTCCATCTGCCCTTACTGAATCACAAAGACATTGTGATTTTTATCTGTCTGTATTTTCAATACTCAGTAACACAAATGTAAAGTTAATTATATCAACAAACGGAGGGAGTGAAGTAAAGCATATACACAAAGCCAGAAGCTTTGATTTTCAGAAAAGATTTGGAGGTAGACTGATGATGATGATGATGACAATGATGATGATGATAAAGAAACTATGTGCCTTCTGTGCCTTCAGGCACAGAAAAGCTACATGCATTCAGTGTGCCTTGAGAATTGTGCATGTTGACTGCACATTAAACTGTTTCAAAATGGTTATAAATTACATTAGCAAGTATAAGTAATTGTGATTATAGATACATACATCAATGACTAGGAAGACAGCAATAAAACAATACATTAAACATATCAATAATTTAAATATGATAATTAGAACACACATGAAGATTTCCCATAGAGTTCTAGAGACTGGAAAAATGCATTTTTACTCTAGCACACATAAGAATGCCATACAGAAGCTTCAATATACCTTGTTGAGAAAGTTGAACATAAGGAAAAAACCTAAGACTTATGAAACTAAGATCCATTATTTTTAAAAAACTGAAAATTTCCAATAACACTTTGCAGATCATTTATACTTGACAAATTATTTCTTTAAAAATAATTTCTCTGTCTCTGAGAGAAATTCAATTAGGCTCTTGCAAGTCCCCATTGCCTGAGCAGCAGTCACATACACCTTGTTCCTGTCACAGTGCTTGATATTATCTAGAGGTGAGTGACAGAAAAGTCCAGGACTAACAAAGGCTCTCTCTGTTCTTGTCAGCAAGCTCTGGTATGTCTTCCTTATTAGAAGTACCCAGGAGCTTTCTCTGCACAATAGAGTCCTAGACTCAGTGATAGCTGGCTCTTTTTTTAACCATTTGTAGTCCTGAATGGAAGAAGATCTCTCCCTTTTTCATGGAAATGCCTGCCCCCTTTTGGCCAAAAACCAGCAGTTTAATTTACATTGATAAAACACAAACCATAACATACTCTCTTCCTGCTACCCACTTCTGCCCTAAATAATGGAGTGAGCAGTTCTCAGACAAAAGAAAAAAACAATATGATGATTCAGAATTTAAGTTCCAAGCATTTTCCTTTTATTGTTATGCAGATGTAATACTCTGGAAGGAGCACTTGAGTTGAGTTTTTATTTCTGGATGAATGAAAAAAAAGGCCTAAATTCAAAGATCAAGCTTAAATTTGCATGTGTCAGATATCACAAGTCTATTTCTTTTTCCTAGGTTCAGATAATTATAATAATAATAGCTGAATACATAAGGTTTAATAAGATTACAAGTTACATGTCAAACCTAAAAGTCTGTATTTATTTAAAAACTAATTTTATGTATTCCACAACTTTTAAAGTCATAACAAATTACTGATGCTTCAAAGAAAAAAAATACTGTTTGTATCAGTTGTTAATTTATTACTTAATCTTGATACCGTGATCACAAAATGTTGTTTTGTGAAAAAATATAGAATAGAATGGAAGAACATGAAATACTCAAGTGCAAAAACAGCTGATTTAATCATGAATGTGAATTACCAAGGAAGTCAAAAAAGCTCAGTTTTGGGAGAAAAATAGAAAGATTTAAAGTGAATGCCGAGTTGGCCAAAGGCTAACCTTTGATTCTGTGATTAGGAATGAGAATTAGGTGGCAGTTCCTGCTGCAGGGAGAAAATAAAAGGCACTTCTTGCTTTTGCACTGAAAAGGTGACGATTTAATCAAGAATGACAATGGATTTACTTGCTTCTTTGTGGTATATTCAGTCCTTCTGTTGAGGTTGAAAGACATACCATTTTTTTTGGAGACAGACAAGAAAAGAAATGGCCATTTTTAAAAAGGCTGTTGGAAAAACCTATACCTGCTGACAAAGCCACATTATTTTATTTAGTAATTTATCTAGCAAACATATAAAGCAACATTTTCTTGAGTCTGAATCTCGTAACTCTAATCATTCCCATCGTTGCTCCTTGCTTTGCTGATGTTTATTAGCATTCCGATTTATATATATTTAGAAGTAGTGTCCGTTATCCCAAAATAACGCTTTCTCCCCACATTTCTGTCTCTCTCACACACAGACACATGCATGTCTATTCTATTTTGTAGGAACATAAAATTGAATTCTCTGTGCCTCATTCTACCTTGAAAAAGTAATGTTCTTATGAGCTGATCAAGATGGAAAGACACCCTTCATGGTCCTCTCAGCTCCACTGAACTTTCCACAGCCTTCTTCCTGACTCCAGGCCCTGATCTCCCTTTTCTTAGAGCATTTACCTTGGAAAACTTGTATGTGTAAGTTTTTTATTTTCCTTTTTGAGATGTAAATCTTTTTAAAGGCTTTTTGAAATTTTTCCAACCTGGAAATGTTTATCTCAAGAACCTGGAATCCAAACCCTTTGAAGTACACTTACTAAGAAAGACAGTACCCCTGCCTTCCAGTTGCTGTGGAAGGGTCGGAGTCTAACTGGAGGAGGCAGCCTTGCCTCCTGAGGTGTTAAAACTACCTCTTGTCATGAAGATGAGAAATAGTTTACGTTTACTTTTGATAAAGACAATTCACAAATAGAGGTGGCCTAAGAGTCATCCTCAGCTCCTAAAGACCCAAGGTCTTTAAAAGTTTCCCCAACTTTTGTTCCTGTGGTGTTTTCTCTCTCCCCTTTATAGTGGCTTGGATAGTCATCCTCACCTGTGTAACTTTGGCCATTCAGTGTTTGCTTTGACGGAGCCAAACTTCTGGTGGTAGGGAACAATATTCTTGGGGGTTGTGAGATAATATTGCAACACCTTGTTCAAATTCATAGTCAATTACCTCTTTCTAAAACCCACTTTCAATTTGCATCTGGAGATTCTTCTTGATATTTATCCCTTTTTGTGTTGATTCTCTCATGTGATTCATGTTCCAGGTTATTCCTTGGTAATAGCAAGGCCATGAGAATCAAGAATAGGGTGTAGGTATAGGGTGAGAGTTTTCAAACTTCTGTGTGTTGTAAACTCCTTTATCAGTGTGATGAAGTCTAGAATATTCCATTTAAATCCATAAAATAAAATACACAGGATTAAAATGGAAGCCAATTATATTAAAATATAGTTATCAACATATTTAAAACTATATCAATATATTATACATTATAATTATACTATAACATATTAATGAAATGTATTAAATATTATAATTATATTACATGTTGTATGTTATATAGTATTATATATTATTGT
>PVIA01008191.1:0-74601 GCA_004024845.1 Tonatia bakeri
AGAAAAAAAAAAAAGAAGAGAAAAAAAAATATATATATGTTTTATGTGTGAGCATTACTTTTTGGAGGTGTTTTAGAAATCAGAACTTAAATAATTTATTTATTTAAAAATATCATTTTTATAAATCTTACTTAAATTGTGCATTTTGTAATTTTTTCCATTACATGGAAAATAATAATAGTAACTAATAAATGCTCACTATGGGCCAGACCTTGAGCTATTTTGCATATATCCATTCTATCCTCACATTTCCATAACATATGTACTTTTACTTTCTCCTCTTTACAAAGTGAGGCATACTGAAACTAAGTGCAACTGTACGCCACGAACAACACTGAACTGTGCAGGTCCACTCATATGTGCATTTTCTTCAATAAATATTGTAAATGTATTTTTTATTCCTTATGATTTTAACATTTTCTTTTCCTAGAATATCTCATTCTAATATCACACATAACACATATAACATACAAAATATGAGTTAATTGATATGTTATTGGTAAGGCTTCTAGGTCAATAGTAAGCTACTAGTAAAGGTTGGGGGAGTCAAGATTTATACATGGATTTTCAATTTGGAGGAGGCAGTTTGCATCCCCAGTCCCTGGGCTGTTCAAGGGTCAATGTAACTATAATAAATAAATATTTTGGTTCATCCTTATTCATATTCACATACAGCAAAATTTCCTAATGGAGGTCATGGTGGTAAAATGGAAATGATAATTTCTTTCCACCTCCCGAAGGAGTTTAAATGATGCACAATACCCTTTTATTACATGGCATAACCTGTAAGTAAAGAACTCTATGTGTTTAAGGGTTTCAGTTAAAAAGCAACGTCTGAGGGCCACAAGCAAAAGCCTTGTGTACATGTAGAAGGAATTAGGAACAGGGATGAGGTTGAGGTTTCGGTAACTGTGTGGAGTGTGAAGCCACTCACTAAGACAGTAGTAACAACAATATTCTAGACTGAAGTTAGCAAACTTTTTCTGTAAAAGGCACAATAGTAAATATTTTAGGTTTTGTGGGCCACGTGGTTTGTGTCACAGCAACTTAACAATGTTTAGTATGAAAGCAGCCATAGAAAGTAGACAAATGAGTGCGGCTATGTTCCATAAAGCTCTGGAGAGCAATTCTTAGACCATTGGTGAGGAGTCAAAAGACTGTATTCACCTTCTTCCTGCAGTTTCCTACAGACTCTATAGTTCCTGCATCTTCTTAATCTAGATGTCCTGGGGTTTATAGTCTTCTAAGCCTTTTCAAACATATATCATACAACTTTCACATTACCTCAGTGAGTGGATTTTCCCCTGGTTTTATTAATGAAGAATATGAAACTCAGGCACTCTAATGACCTTGCACAACGTTACCAAATTAGCAAAAGGAAGCACCAATGTGAAGCCACATGTTCTGACTTTTCAAGGCATTGCTTCTGCAATGTGGATTTTTTCATTTGTGTAGATCTGGTAATACAAAAAATTATTAGAGTCATTTCTGGTGGCATCTCTCATAGTACCTCTTTACTACTTCCATCCTGAATATGTCATTTACTCATTCATTCATTCAGCCAATATTTACTGAAATGATCTTTCACTCCAGAAAGGGTGTTTGGCCCTAGTCATATAAGAACAACAAAAAACTCATATGAACCTCACTCTCAAGAGGTACAAAGGAGGCAACATCACTCAAGTAAAACAATAAATATTATATTATTATTATTGTAGTAAGAACTATATATCAAATGTTCTAATCCTATGCTGAGCATTATTTGATTCTGTCTGTGGAAATCTGATATTTCCCCTAAGAAAAGATAATTAATCAAAAAGTGGAAGGATAGGAAAGCTTTAATGAAGCAAAGAGCATTGAAAGTAGAGTTTGCTTTCCAGACTGAGTAGCCAGCTTTTGCAAAGACTCTGTGGCAGGAGGGAGCATCCCATTTAAGGGACTGGAAGAAAGCAAGAGGAGTGAAACCATAGAGGATAGGTAGGTGTGGAGGACCCAGACCAGGGCCATGTTAAAAAGTTCTGATCATCATTTCAGATGAACTACTTCAGAGTACACATTTACTATTAAAAACAAATGAAGCCACACAATGTTAAAATAGAAGAGCAATATAATCCATTTTTATTTTGAAAATATTGTTTTCTTCAGTTGAGGGAGTAGACTGGGTATAAATAAGAACAGATGTGAGATACCACTAGGAGCAATGGATATATGTAATACATAGTTGGCAGGTGAAATCAGGAGTATTGGCGATGGGCTGAATGAAGGCTTTGAGCTGGTGGAAATGCAAAGGGACCCCTGGTACTCTAGAGATGAAGGGCTGGTGTCTCACTCACATGACTAGAAGCACTCTTCTGGGATCTTTTGGGTAGAAGTTTGCATCATGTGATTAGGCTTTCACATTTTGAATTTGACATGTCTTTGAAATGTCAAGAGAAGCCACCAAACAACATTTACAAATCTTAAGTCTTGTCTGTTCAAAGGAATAATCTGGAATGAAAATTGCTGAGATGCCTAGTAGCTGGAATCAGGCAGAGTGCATGTACTCTCTTGTGATACATGATTCAATTTTGTTATTTGTTAAGTGGGAATAAAATACTCCCTATAATTTGATAAAGTCAATAATTGATTAAGCCAAATCAATGGGAGTAGAAACAGAGGCTTTTCATCATAGCAGACTTCCTAAAAATATGGTACAAAAATATCTATTTTAGGTTTGAGGACAAAATTTTATTTTCTTGGGTAAGTGGCCATATATTTATCTTAACTCACACTTGACATTCAGGAAAAGCATTAACATTCATGCAGAGTGTGCCGTAAGTCTTTTAGGCTGTTGAGGCTGAAGACTGAAGTTAAAAGTTTTGAAATCTGCACAGTGTGGAAGGGGCTTGTTGCTTGTTTGTTTATTGTGCATCTTTCTCACGTTATGCTTCCTCTTTGCCTGAAGCGACCATCAGGAATGAAATGTTGTAGTTGCTGTTTTCTGGTGAAGTGTGTAAAAATAAATGTGTGCTAAATGCACATTTGTGGGATGTTTAGAGGGAGTCACTGCAAGCCAGCATCTGATTTTACTTTATTTCTTCCTTGCTCTCCTTCCCCATGGTTTTGTCTACAGCCTCTGCTTCAACCATGGATAACTTCTCTACCTAATGGTAAAAAATTGAGTCAGCTCCAAAAGACAGTTGGAAAACACACACACACACAAACACACACACTGCTACTTGGAGGGACAGATATTTTTTCCAACTCTTCCACAAAATGTGATCTCTAAAAAAACAACTTGATCACTTAATTTTTATCATAAATTGCAAAAGGAAGTTGATTTAAATGTTCCTTAGAATCACATATCTTAGAATGAGATATTTAAACTAATCACCCACATTAATGTACCTGGCAGTGAAGGATGCTGGATGAAGTGACCCACACTCTAATGGGTAGATAGAAAGTCCTTAGAAAACATTCGATGAATGGATGAATGAGTAATAAGTATTCACTGCTCTCATTCCATTTTTGCCATTCTAAGACTCTAAGAATTTCTGCTTTTTTACTAAAGCTTACTCATAGTGTACGCCCAATAAATGTTTGTTAAATTGCTTCTTAAAATACATCTGAAATCTTCTTCTAGAATTTCTGCCAGTTAGTCTTCTAAAAAATATTTTATTTTTATGTTATTACAGTTGTCTTATTTTCCCCCTTTACCCGCTCCACACAACCTGCCCCCAACTTCCACAATCAGTACCCTCATCATTTTCCACGTCCATGGGTCCTTCAGATATTTCTTTGATTAATCCTTTATCTCAATCAGCCTCCACCTCCTCCCACCCCTCTTATAGCTGTCAGTCTGTTCCATGATTTTATGCCTCTGGTTCTATTTTACTCATTAGCATACTTTGTTCATTAGATTTCTCTTATAAGTGATATCATGTAGAATTCGCCTTTCATTTAGCATTATAATGCCTAGTTCCATCCATGCTGTCACAGAAAGAAATTCCTACTTTCTTTCTGCTGTGTAGTATTCCATTATGTAGAGGTACTAAGTTTTGTTTGTTTGTTTCTTTGCTTGTTTTAATCTATTCATCTACTGATGGGCACTTAGGTAATTTCCAAATACTGGATATTGTAAACAGTGCTGGTATGAACATGGGGGTGCGTAAATTTTTTTGAATTAGCTTCAGAATTCTTCAGGTATATTCCCAGCAGTGGAATTGCTGGGTCATAAGGCAGTTCCATTTTTAGTTCTTTGAGGAAACTCCATACTGTTTTCCACAGTGGCTGCACCAGTCTGCATTCCCACCAACAGTGCAGTAGGGTTCCTTTTACTCCATACCTTCGCCAGCACTGTTGTTTGTTGATTTATTAACAGTAACCATTATGACAGGTGTGAGGTGATATCTCATTTTGGTTTTAATTTGCTTCTCTCTGATGGCTAGTGATGCTGAGCATTTTTACATATGCCTATGGACCACTTGTAAGTCCTCCTTGGAGAACTATTTGTTCAGGTCCTTAGCCCATTTTTAAATTGGGTTGTTCGTTTTCCTGGTGTTAGGTCATATGAGTTCTTTATGTATTTTGGAGATTAAATCCTTGTCTGATGTATCATTGGCAAATATGTTCTCTCATACAGTTGGTTCCCTTTTCATTTTGATGATGGTTTCTTTAGCTGTACAGAAACTTCTTAATTTGATATGGTCCCATTTGTTTATTTTGTTCCCTTATTTCTCTTGCCCTGGGAGACATATCAGCAAAAGTATTGCTACGTGAGATATCTGAAAGACAAAATTCATATGATTGTATCAGTAGATGTGGAAAAAGCATTTGATAAAATCCAGTACCCCTTTATGATAAAAACACTCAGCAAAGGAGGAATAGAGGGAGCATTCCTCAATATAATAAAGGTCATATACAAAAAAACCTACTGTCAACATGGTACTCAATGGGCAAAACTAAAAGCATTTCCCTCAAGATGAGGAATAAGACCGGGGTGTTTGCTATCACCACTCTTATTCAACATAGTAATGGAAGTCCTAGCCATAGTGATCAGACAAGAAGAAGAAATAAAAGGCATCCAAATTGGATAAGAGGAATTAAAGCTGTCATTATTCACAGAAAACATTATATTATACATAAAAAACTCTATAGGCTTCACTTAGAAGCTACTCGATGTAATAAATTAATTTGGCAAAGGAACAAGATACAAAGTCAATATTCAGAAATTAATGGAATTTTTATACACAAATAATGAACTAGCAGAAGGAGAAACTAAGAAAACAATCCCATTTATTACTGTAACAACAACAACAAAATAAAGTACCTAGGAATAAATTTAACCAAGGAGGTAAATGACCTATACTTGGAAAACTAAAGGACACTGAAGAAAGAAATTGAGGTAGATACAAATAAGTGTAAGCACAAACTGTATTCACGGATTGGAAGAATTAACATCATTAAAATGTCCATACTACCCAAAACAATCTATAGATTGTTCCTAAAATTCCTATTAAGATATCAATGGCATATTTCACAGATTTAGAACAAATATTCCAAAAACTTATATGGAATCAAAAATGACCCCAAGTGGCCTCTGCCATCTTGAGAAAGGAGAACAAAGTTGGATGGATCATAATACTTGATATCAAACTATACTACAAGGCCATTGTGACTAAAAACAGTCTGGTATTGGCATAAGAACAGACACAATGGAACAGAACAGAGAGCCCAGAAATAAACATATGTCTTTATGGTCAATTAATATTTGACAAAGGAGGCAAGATCATACAATGCAATAAATAGAGTCTTTTCAGTAAATAGTGTTGGGAGAACTGGACTGGTACATGCAAAAAAAAGAAAGAAAAGAAAGAAAGAAAGGAAGGAAGGAAGGAAGGAAGGAAGGAAGGAAGGAAGGAAGGAAGGAAGGAAGGAAGGAAGCTTCCTTCAACTATACCACCATCTTACACCATACATCAGAATAAACTCAAAATGGATAAAAGACTTAAATATAAGTCATGATACCATAAAAATCCTAGAGGAAATCACAGACAATAAAATTTCTACCAGTTAATATTCCATCCCTGGGACCATATAGGACAAGTTTGATTTCTTTCTTATATTTCAGTCCTTTAAACATTGGGAGATGACTACCAACTTTCCAGAAGAATCTTAACCAAGACAAGCAACCTAAGTCTCACTGTGGAGCATTTTGTCTTCTCTTTCTTCTGGACAAGTTCTTAGGACAATCACTCCCCTCCTTGTCCGAGGGCCCTTGGTTGGGAGCTTTAGGGCAGCAATTCACTCCTCTTTACAAATATAATCACTTTATCCAAGAAACCTTTCTTTGCTAAGTTCCTCCCTGGAGAATCAGTGGGCCTTATGATTAGGAATACACAAGCAAATTCGATAAATTTTTACTGGTCCATCAGTGGCAACAGATCCTCAGATAGACCCAAGGTGATGATACATGCTATACTAGAGATGCTTACCAAATGCTATGGCTGCTAAGAGAAGGGAGAGACTGATTGTCTCGAGTAGTAGGGAAGACATCTCAAAGGAAGGACACTTGAGCCAAGCTTTTAAGGATGAATGATAGTGAATCCAGAAAGGAGACATAGAAAGGCATCTTAAGTAAGGGGTGAACATGACAAGAAAGGGTATGTATACAGGGTGGGGCAAAAGTATGTTTACCATTGTTGGTTTGGAAAATAATATAACAATTAATAAATAATACAAGAATAAACTCTGTGATTCATATACTCAGAATTGTAAACCTTCTTTTGCCCTACCCTCTACTATTGTAACCCAGAGTTGTTGGGATCCAAGCTTCCCACCCTAGGCCCATGGTGGCATTTAGAAGCAGGCAGAACCCATATCTTCTTGCTGGGCTATGACTTCCCAATCGCCTGCTCTGATGCCACCATCTGAACCTAGTTCTCCTGACAAGATCCTTTAGGCCACTCTTCCCCTTGAGCATTATAAGTGTTATTGTTTATGCCTGTGGGTATGGCCAGGTTGACATGCAGCAGGTCCTCAGTTAATGTTGTTTCACTCAATGTTGTTTCTTTGTAACACTGATGACATGCTGTAGAAACTTAACTCTTGTTTATATCAGTTTATGGTAAAAATGGTTTTGTTATCTGTCATTTCACTGTAGTTCCAAAACCTATTGAGAATTTTAAATGAGGAGTTGCTGCATTTCTGTGCATGGGGAAAACAAGAGTCACGTCTACCTGACCTTCTGATAAACGAAGTTTCTTGAGGGAAGAGGCTTTCTTCATTCATTTGTGGTTTCTCAAGATGTAGTGAATGGTCACAGATCAATGAAGAACTCTAACTGCCATTAAACTTCTGTCATGTTGGTGTTTGTAGCACTTTCATTTACATCATCGAAATCATCTGAAATTAAACAGGAAAAAATTTTTGAAGTCTCCTGTATGGATTGATTAGATTTGGGAGCAGAGAGCATATGTTTATTTTTTTATTAGTGAAGTCATGTCTTAAAACATAAAGGTAACACTCAAAATTTGGTGACTCTCATCTTTCTAATTATATGACCACTTCTTTTATTTTTTTCAAACAGTTGATCTTTAATTTTTTTGAACCTTTATAGAAAGCACCAAGGTCACCCTACTTTTCCAGAATTTTGACATTATTTTTACTTTTTTCTTTCTAGAATAAAAATTTGAACTCTTTAACACTTTGGTCCCTCTGCATATACCCAAATCTTCCACTTAACCTTCAAAACATTATGAATGGACAAGGTGCCTATAAGGATATATTTTTTAATTTTAATTTTCAGTTTTCATTATACTTTACTTTCAATATTATTTGTTTTGGTTTCAAATGTATTTTTAATGCGGGACAAAATGGGAGATGTCAGCTTGCAACAGGGGTGAAGAGCATATGCCTGACCATCCTTGATTAGGGGTAGGGGGAGTGGATGATATAGCACTTAAGATACATTGTATAACAAAAGCAAGTTAGTAGCCCTGCCTTCCTGAAGGGATGAGGGCTACCACACAAGGAGAATCGTGTACGTGATTGAGAACATTCAGAGACTCGTGACGTAGCTGGGATCTAGCACCTTCCCTCAGAGGCAGGGGGCTGATGCCACCCTTATTTGTGCATCACTGGGAACTTTTGCTCTGACTAAAGATGGCAGCTGAAAGAGGGTGAAAGATTCTGGGAACTGGCAAAAGAGTAGACACTAACACGCCATAGGAAGGGCCAGATATGAGTCCACACAGGAAGTTCTAGGCTGAGTATTTAAATGAGGGTGGGCTGAACAGGAAGGGAGAAGCTGTGTGGTCTGCAGTAAGAGAGAGGAGGTCTGAAAGTTGGAAGTCCAGTGAGTCACTGGGCTGGCAGTGTGGCGGGGCACCTGCCCAGCCACCCAGATTCAAGTCCGCCTGGAGAAGACGGAGGCAGAGCTGATGGAGCTGGGTGGGACCTGCCTAGTCAGCGTATTTGTGAGAGATGCTTGAAGCTGAACTGTGACCAGGAATGCTGAGCTACAGATTTCTACTTTCCGAAAAACAGTACCTCTGACTGGCGTACTCTGAAACTGGCCTGGTTTGAAAAAGGGAGGCAGGACTGTGTGTTTTGGGGTGTTTTTAAAGGAAGCAGGACATAATGGCAGAAATCTGCCATTATTTTAAATCTGTATAACCTTTAAATAACCTCTTTCCTCTTTCATCAAACTTTTGCATTGGGAGTCACACTTCTTGGTGGTGGGCAATCGAACCCCACAGCTAATCCAGAATAGGGCTGGCAGGGTTCCGTAACAGCAATGGTGACCAAAAAGGGATGTTGAATATTGCCTGTGGCTGGCCGACACCCTTGGGAATGAAATAGTGGGACTGTGGAATTTCCCAGTCTCTGAAAATTTCTCTGCACACCTCTTGAGGGCATTGGCCACCTAAACATACCTGGAAGGTGGAAAGGAAATGAGTGGATCTGGGGAGGGGACAGGATCTGAGAAGTGATTTTGTTTGGCTAAAAATTTGCTTGTGAGCCTTGTTTGGAATAATGGAGTTGTGGGTTTAGGTTTTACTTTTATCTTCCCAGTTTGCCTTCATTCTTTCCATCAGCTTTGGGCTCGTATGCCCAGGCCAGTAGGGGCTGTTCTGGGTTGGCCCCTAGGGGGAGCCCACTGGGTAGAGTTATGAAGGACTGGAGTATGTACTCCATTATCCAATGTTCAAGGAGGTATTGGTTTATTACCGTAATACTGTTTGGCCTACATACGTTTTGGATTGTGGGAATAGGTGCCTCATGGATGGTTCCCTGAGTTACTCTACCATTATGCAATTGGAACAGTATTGCCAGTGGTTAGACAAATGGAATGAAATCCATTATGTCAATGCATTTATATTGTTGTATAATAGGGTTTGTCAGGGACAGAGAATTGCTTGATGGTACAGAGAAGGGAAGCGGCCTCAAAAACTCTCCCTGGTGGCAAAGCACAGGAAGAAAGGGAGAATGCGGAGATAAACCTCCTCAATGCTCTGAGCCCAGAGGACAAGGTTGGTGACAGGGGGAGCTTCCTTGCCACCACCCCCTTCATGAGCTGCCCCTGAAGTAGAAATCACAGAGCCAATGGCTCCACCCCTCTGTGATGAGGGAGAGGTCTCTCCTCCAAAGACCCGTCAGGGTACCCTACATGGACAGGCAGCCTCCCAATTTGGAGCAAGCCAATTCCCTTTGAGATAATATCCTATAGATGGAACAAATCAGGAAGGGCCAGCCCACTGGCTACTATTGGGCCATTACTTCATTCTCCACTTCAGACTTACTGAATTGGAAGAATTCTAACTTCTCATATAGGGATGATCCTCAGAGAATGGAAGATCTTATCACCTCCATTTTTGCCACTCATTACCTGAACTGGGCAGATGTATAAGCTCTCCTAAATATCTTGTCAACTGGATGAGAGACAGTTGGTTATAAATAGGGTCAATGAAGAGGCCCAACACCTCCACCAAGAGGATCCTGATGGGACCATCAATCCAGCGGAGGCAATTCCCTTGACAGAACCTAACTGGAACCCAAATGGTTAGGGCCTAGTCTTCCTGAAATATTACTGAAAAAGTATCCTGGAAGGGCTTAAGAAGGGCATGCCACAGCAAAAGGGCCTGAATATGATATAGGCCCCTCAACAAAAGCCAGTGAGTACCCTTATGAATTTTTTGAGAGGATCTGCCAGGTCTCTGGGAAGCACACTGATGCTGATCCACAGGCACCCAAGAATGTGCGGATGGTGAACATGACTTCTATTGGACAGAGCACCCCCAGATCTCAGGAAGACACTCCAGTGTATAGACAGGGCATTGGGAATGAGTCCTTCTCAGCTGGTGGACACAGCATTTAAAGTTTACGATGCCAGGAAGAAAAGATGAAACAGGGCCCTGTGTTCTTAGAAGCTGGCTGGGAAGGCCAAAGGAAGAAGCAGGACACTAAAGGGAAAGGGAGAGGCCCAATAAGCATTAACCAATGTGCCCATTGCAAGGAGGAGGGCCATTGGAAGAATGAGTGAATTGGGAATTCAAAAGGAAAAATAGAAGTGAGAACCCTCGCCGAGAAATGCTGAAAAGGGGAGGGGAGTCTGATGCTGAGTGAGGAGCCCAGGGGCTCCATTGGACATCTCCTGACCTATTACTATTTCCCCATTGGAGCCCCGGGTACAGCTGGCTGTGGGCAACAAGCCAGTTGATTTCCTTGTGGATATGGGAGCTGCATATTCAGTGTTGAATAAGAAATTAACCAAGAAAAATTCAGATACAGTAACGGTTACTGGGGTGACTGGACAGCTACAAAAACAGGCATTCCTGTAACCTCTGGAATGCCAGCCTGGGGATCCAAAGTTTATGAATAATTTTCTCTACACGCCAGATTGCCCCATTCCATTGCTGGACCAAGATTTACTTTGTAAATTGCAAGCACAAATAACTTTTTCTCCTGAGAAGCAGCAATTACATGTGGAAGTCGCACTGGAACATGCACTCCAGCTCCAGGCATTCCTGACCTGTCCAAAAGGTCCCAGTGGTGAACCTTCCCCACTGAGTCCTATGAGCAGGTTGGTTGAACTGTTTGGGCTGATGAAACCCCATGTAAAGCAGTTAATGTGCAACCCATAACAGCTAATCTAAAAGAAGGGTCCCACAAAAGAAGCAGTGCCCCCTCAAGAAGGAGGCTTTGGAGGGGATCCAGCCAGTAATGCAGAAATTCTTAAAATTGGGGCTAATTTGGCCATGCCAGTCTCACTACAACACTCCCATTTTGCCAGTCAAAAAGCCTCACTCAGATGAATAACAGTTTGTAAAGGATCTTACAGCCATAAATGACATTGCTCAGGACATTCATCCTGCAGTGCCCAATCTCTATACTTTGCTGACCATGGTGCCTGGGGATAGCAAACGGTTTCCAGTCCTGGATTTGAAGGCTGCTTTTTTCTGCATCCCAGTAGATGAATAAGCTCAGCTACTATTTGCTCTTGAATGGTAGAACCCAGAAACAAAAGCCACACTCTAAAACTGCTGGATTGTGCTGCTACAAGGATTTAAGAACTCCCCGTCTGTACTCAGGAAAGTGCTGGCAAAAGGCTTAAGGGATGTTCAATTGAAATCTAGAGTTCTTTTGCAGTATGCGGGTGATATATTGATAGCCAGCAGAAACTACGAGGACTGTTTGCACAGCACCCCACAGTCCTCAATCATTTGGCAAGAAGAGGATATAAGGTTTCACCTCATAAGGCCCAGATTTGCAAACAGGAAGTGGCATACCTTGGATTTCAACAGAAACAAGGTACTAGGTACGAGCTTGATGGCAGATAGAAAGCAAACCATTGCTACATTAAAAATCCCAGAGAACAGATGGCAGGGATTTCAGGGTTCTGCTGAATTTGGATTCCAAGCTTTGGACTTATAGAAAAACCACTGTACAATTCCTTGAAAGAATTGGACTTTGAACCCTTTCTATGGACACAGGATTGTCAGGTAGCATTTGATATCTTGAAGGAAAAATCCTAGTTTCAGCTGCTGCACCAGGACTGTCCAAATTATAGAAGCCTTTCAGATTGTATGTTGATGAAAAGCAGGGGATTGGACTTGGGGTACTAACCCAGACTCTGGGAAACATTCCCTGACCCATTGCCTATTTCTTAAAGAAGTTGGATCATACCACAAAGGGATGGCCACCATGGCTCCAAGCAGTAGCATCTTCCTGTGACATCTTATAGGAAGCTGAGAAATTTACTTTGGAAATAGCACACTACATACAACATTGGTACCACATCAGGTCCTGACTCTATTGGAACAAAAAGGAGGGGATTGGCTGACAGCAGGGCATAAGGGGAAATACGAGGCCATTCTGCTAGATAACCCAAATGTTACATTGCAGATCACCACAACCCTGAAGCCAGTCACTCTACTCCCAGATATGGAGGGGACTCAGACCTCCAGCAGGATTGCTTGGAAATTATTGACCAAGTTTCTTCTAGCAGGCCAGATCTGCTGGACCAGCCTGTGGCAACACCTGACTGGGAGCTGCATACAGACGAAAGCAGCTTCATGGACAACGGCCAGTGTTGAGCTCGGTATGCGGTAGCCACCACAGGCAAGGGAATAGAAACCCAAGCCCTTTCACTGGGAACCCCAGCACAAAAGAGTGAACTGATAGCCCTCACAAGAGCCTTACTGCTGTCCCAAGGACAGAAGCCTAACATATGTACAGACTCCAAATATGCCTTCAAGGTCGTCCATGCCCATGGAGCAATATGAAGAGAGAGAGAGACCTCTTAACCTCAGGGAACAAGGATGTTAAACACGCAGAGAAGATTTTAGAATTGCTAGAGTCAGTGAATTTACCAGACCAGGTTGCCATAATGCACTGCCCAGAACCAGAAGGATGGTTCCTAAACAAGTCAGGGAAACCAGACTGCTGATAGAACAGCAAGACAGGCAGCCAGAGAGCCACCCCCACTAGAGGCTTTGGTCCTGTCGTTTGGATGTGTCAAAGTTTAAACCTCATTATTCAGACTGGGGTGAGGAACAGCCTGTGAATGGGGATTCACTAACACTCATCTCAATATGAAGGGACACATTATGGAGGGAATGCCTTAATGGATTTCATCAGACCACATCTGAAAGACCCTTATTTGCAAAGGACCATTCAGAGGATTACCCAAGCCTGTCAAATATGTGCCGAGAACAGTCCTAACACAGAGTGTGCCCCAACAGAAAAGGGAGTACAACATAAAGGGTTGTGTCCATTTGAGGACTGGCAGGTGGACTTCTCACAAATGCCTAAAACCAGGGGGAATTCCAAATTTTCGTTTGTCTTTGTGGACACTTTCCCGGGATGAGTAGAGGCGTACCCCACTAGGACCAAGAAGGCAACTGAGGTGGTGAAACTGTTACTTAAATAAATAATTCCTAGGTTTGGACCTCCTCATAGCATTCAGAATGACAATGGACCCTGGTCACTTTGGACATCTTCCAGAAGGTTGGACAGGCACTGCAAATACGATGGAAATTGCATGCATCTTGGAAACCTCAATGTATGGGAAAGACTGAGAAAATAAACCACATGGTAAAGAAGACCCTGGAAAAAAAATGCCAGGAAACACGTTTGAAATGGGACCAGGCACTCCCCATTGCTCTGAATTATGGTGGAACCCAGAAGTAGGCTTAAATTGAGCCTTTTTGAGATAGTTTATGGGAGACCCCTCCAAATCTCTGGTTTAGAAAGGCCCCCTTTACATTTGGAGCATGGATCAAGAATTAAGCAATATGTGCAACATGTAAGGCAAACACTAACCATTTTGCACAAGATTGCTCATTGCAGGTTTGCCTACCCATCTGACAGGCCCCTGCACCTGTTCGAGTCAGGGGATCGAGTCTTACTACAGACCTGGAAGACTCAAGGCACTCAACAGCAGCTGGCCAAGCAATGGACTTGTCCCTATGATGTCCTGTTGACAACGCATTCTTCCCTATAGCTGACGGGAATCCAGCCCGGGATCCATCACATACAGATAAAATGGGCACTGCCTGAGAGGGATGCAGACCCTGCTGCTGCGGTTAGTGCTGGAAGGGAAAGCTGGACCTGTGTTCTGGAGGAAGGTTTGAAATTCCTCATCTGTAAAAGGACAGTGAACCCCAACACAGGGTGACACAGTTTCTTTCACTTTATCCATGTGCTTGTATATATGGGAACTTTTAGCTGCCAGGTATTGAGTTTGAGTATGGTCCTTCCCAGTGTAGAAAAGAACCAGGACTGAAAGTGGATTAAGGTTAAATCTGAATGAGTAAAGACATATGGAAAGGTTGTGAAAGTTTTAAACCTGGAGGAAAGGAAATCTTAGTTCTAGGGTGTGATTATTCTTTATTTGTTTGTTTTCTTATCTTATGGAGATGTAGTTTGAACTTTGCTGTTTTGGGTACATCATGAATCCTCTGTCACTGCTTTTTGACCAGTGAGACCTAGGAGAGCTCACCTGTGAAACCAGTTGGAGAGAATTCCTTTGCCCTGTGGGACCTAGGAAGGGTCAGGTGGTGCCAGTGGAATCCCACCTGGGACAAGAGAGCATGTCTATGCCAAGAGACTGGGTGGTGAGAGGGCACGTCTCTGCCAGGGAACCAGTGGAGGAGCTGGTGGACAAGAGAGTGCCTCTACCACTGAGGCTTAGGGCCATGCAGGACCTAGGAAGGCTTGCCCATGTGACCAGTTATTGGGATGGGTGGGAAATGAGACAAGATTCTAGAGCTAGTTCTAGTCTCCCTATTTCTTTTGGTATTCTGTCTTTGGTTTGGCTTTGGCCTTGCCTCTGTTCTGGAATGAAACTGAAGCTTCCCAGGTAGAGTTAACAAGGGCAAGTATGAGGGATGGAAATGCAGTTTTAGTGAATATTAGAAGGACAAGGATTTTCCTTGATGCTTTGTATTTTTCTCCCTACCTGATCCCTCCAGAATTAGGCATTTTGAAGGAGTGAGTGATGACATAAGGTTTCTTTGCATAAAACCAATTAAGACCAGTTGCTAATGGTGGTTTTATTTACCAAGACTTTTACTGGAATGCCATTCCTGAAGGAGGCATGCCAGGGCTCTGGTTGTTACCAGAAAGCCTTGAGGAACTGGGATTGACTTTCAAAGCTAGTGAAAGCTCACAAGAAAAAGTCTAGTACTTTGGTTTGTTGTGTGGTTGTGACAGTCTTTCCAGGGAAGGAATGAAGGTTGCTTTCCTGAAAGGTGGTAAGGTGGAACCTTAAGACACAGTGGAAACCTCAAGGACTTGAGAGAAGCAGGTACTATAGATTAAACCAGTTGGCAGGTGTGTGATTTCACTTCTTTGCCCTGAAGGGAAGACTGAAGAGTCAATCTAAAGATTCCTTATAGCAGACTTAAAAATTATGTGTGATCAATTATTGCTCTCGTTCTATTTATGCAAATGAATAGGCAAAATTAAAACTGGATTCAATGCAGTCCCTTTAATGACAATGAGGGCGATTGTAAGGAGAAAAATTGTGATTCAAGGGAAATCACAATACTCAGTGGTGGACACTAGACTAGTGCAGCCAACTATCTTCAAATTTAGTTTTTATTTGGAAATTGAAACTGGATTTGTGACATCATCAAAGATGCTCAGTTCACAGGCAAGAAAGATCTTTCAAAGTATTACTGTTTGATGTCATTCCAGCAAAGGACTTGCAACTGGATGTCTTCCCAAAAGACAGTCTTGCGGATGCAGAGACTGGTTTGTGGGTTGTATGAATTAACACGTGTGTTTTTCCTTCTGTTTTCACAGGGCATAAGCCCATGACCTCATTACCTGAGTGATGATTTACACAATATAGGCCTCACTTAAGAAGACCATCTGCATTGCCACCTCCCGAGACTCAACGGTTTGGCGGCTGGACTAAGTGGTGGGGTTGGTGAAGTAAGGGCAGTCTGTGTGCTTCACTTTAAAACTGGTTTTCTTTTCTGCCATAAGGGCTTGGACAGAAAGGGCCCAAATATGTTAAAAAGGGGGAAAATTCTAGAGTATTCCCCTCAACCCAAGCTAAGTATAGTGGGCAAAAGGGCTTTGGACAGATGTGACATGCTTTGCACACCTTCCTCTAGAGAAGCCACTCTTTTCCTAATATGGGACATTGTAGGATTGGTCCCTGCCTTTGTCATTTACTAGTTATGGTGTTAATTGTGCCTTCTGACCCTCTTGCCAAATTTGTTGCCTCTAGACTATGACAAAGATGCCAGTTTGTTCAGCAGCGCTAATCTTGCACACCGAGCACGCAGCTCTCCAGGGCCAGCCTACCGACCTGGACCCCGCAAGGTACTTCCCCATGCATGAAGGCCACCCTCCACTCCACGCCCCCGCTCTCTTAGGGATCTCTGGACCCAGGGGTCGGTAAGACTATGACCATTGCCAGAAGGAAGTAGTTCCAGAAGATTACGAGACCTTCATCCATTGTCCCGTGTAAGATTGCAAAGGGTCTAGAGGTCTAGAAGTAGGGATAACAGGATGAAGAACATAACCTCCATAGTCCTTGATTGAGGGGAGGGGACAGTGGATGATGCGACATTTAAGATACATCATTTGACAATGACTAGGTAAGAGCCATGCCTTCCTGAAAGAATGCGGGCTGTCCCACAGGGCAAATTGCGTATGGGATTGAGAACATTCAGGGACTCATGACAACCAGGATATAGCACCTGCATGAGAGACGGGGGGCAGATGCCCATCTTGGATGTCTGTGCATCACTGGGAACTTCTGCTCTGATTAAAGATGGCAGCTGAAACAGGGTAAAAGATACTGGGAACTGGCAAAAAGGGCAGACACTAGCACACCATAGCAAGGCCCGGATATGAGGTCATACAGGAAGTTCTGGGACTGAGCATGTAAATGAGGGTGGGTTGAAAGAGAAGAGAGAATCCATGCAGTCTGGAATAAAAGAGAGAAAGTCTGAAAGTAGGAAGTCCAGTGAGTTGCCTGAGCTGGCAGTGCAGTGGTAGGGGACCTACCCAGCCACCTGAATTTGTGAGAGATGCTTGGAGCTGAAATGTGACCAGGAATGCTGATCTGCAGACTTCTGCTTTCTGAAAGATGGTGCCTCTGGCTGGCATATTCTAAAACTGTCCTGGTTTGAAAAAAGGAGGCAGGACTCTGTGTTTTGGGATGTTTTGAAAGGGAGTGGGACATAATGGCAGAAATCTGCTATTATTCTAAATCTGTACAACCTTTAAATAAACAGCACTTTCATTTTTCACTGAACTCTTGCATTGGGAGTCATGTTTCCTTGGCAGCAGGCAATTGAACCCCACAGCTGTTCAGAACAGCATTGCCGGGGTTCTGTAACAAGCTCCCAAGCTTCCAATGCATATACTCTCTTGGTTCCCTTTTACCATAAACTTTACATGTCTGTCTATTTGAGGATCTGAATTTAAACCAGCCTGGTCTTAAGCCAATCTTTCAGCTTTCCACAGGGAAGACTCCAGTTTGGGTGAAACTGAGACTTTTCACCTCAAGAGAACGTGACCACTCTTCCAGGCCTTCACACCCACAGGAAAGGCTGAGGAGTTGGCATTTTTCCTGCCCACTCTGTGCAGAGCCCTAGGTGGAAAGCTGTGCTGAGACCTCCCACGCCCATTGAGAACTGCTTCGTTTGTCATTCCTATAGGATTTGTGAGTAAAAGCCCATTGGATTTCAGAGCTAGGTGTTTGCAGGGCCTGTCCTCCCCCGGGAGCTTTAAATCTGGGGGACTAGGTGTGCCATCCAAATCCTGCATTCTTCAGGGAGAAGCTAGGAGCTGAAGGTTCCTTTTCAACTGTGTGAGGCTGTGCCCGCAGGGGAGTTTATGGCATCGGGGTGTCTCAGTCTTTCCTTCGTATTTTGATGCAGGTATTTTCTCATTCGGGTATTGTGCAGAAGTCACTCACCTAGTGCTTGGATTTTCACAGGGGGAAATGCCCTCCTATGTGCAGCTATATGTTCTGTGCATCCATGAGAAAGGAAATTTCAGGCCTCCTGTGTCATCATTATGATAAGGAAGCATAAGAATTTGTATCATTAAAAAAAAACCCTCCTGGGTTTTTCAGAGCCAAGTTTGGTTACCAGAATTTTCTGGAGGTCTTTAAATATCACCAAAGAGAAAAAAATCATGTTGTGAGGGTAAATGAATGCCTTTGAAGATGTCTTAACTCTTCCAGACCATTAGAAGCTTTAGATTTGCTTCTACCTATGGGAATCAGTATGCGTCTCAAACTATACTTTGTAATTTAATTCTGATTTTATCGCACAATATTAGAAACAAAATATGTACAATTATTATGTTGAGAAAATTTAGTACGGTTGTCTTTGTGACCTATTACATGATCATTTTTTATAAATGTGCCATTGACACTTGATGTCTAAAAGTTAAATTCAAAGATATAATAGCAAGTAATTACATTGTTCAAATATTTTTATTCTTTTATTTTAAACATTTGCTTTATGAAAAATTGAGAAAGTATGTTAAAATTTCACTGTCAATTCTGATTTGGTCTGATTTAACTTGTATTTTAGTCATTAATGTATGCATATAAACCCTTTCATTGAAATTTCACCTTTTAATGTGTTACAGATACTAATTTTCATTACAGATTGTAGCTTCTATCAGTGTGAAATTGTGTGTCCTTTAAGATGGCTTTCATTGAATTCAACTTTATTTTGATATTTTCACCTCTGCATTCTTTTAGTTTGTGTTTGGCTTGCATGTCTTAACCCACCCCTTATGTAACAAATTTTACAATCATTTATTTTAGACAAGTTTCTGTGTTGAAACTAAGCTCTGAAGTCACACTGTTGGTTTTAAAATTCTGACTCTAAAACTCACTTGCTGTGTGACTTTGGGTGAATTTCTCAACATGCATAAGCAGTTTTATGGTTTCAGACAAGACATTGGAATGTGATAAATAATAAATATTGGCCATTATATATAAATTGGCTGTAACAGTTGCAGTCTTTGGTAGTCACGTAACACCAGTAGTAATAGTGGTGGTAATTATATCAATGATTTAGTTTATATATATATATTTTTAATGTTCCTTTGTACCTTTTTTCATGTGTTTTATACTTGCCTTTTAAAAAAGTTTTCTAAGCATTTTCTGAGAATCTATGCATTATTTTTAAACTATTACTGAGTTACACATAATTTTAATTTTACATATTTAAAATCTGACTTAACCCTATCTTTTTGTTTATAAAAAATGATAGGTAGATATTTGTCCTTCTTTCTGAAATATTTAAAATCATTTTTATCACCTTTAATTTTTTCCAATGACTAATATTTCTTTTTAAATAGTAATATTTAAGAGATTTCTTATATCTGCCTTTTATGTCATATATATCTGTTATTTTAACATGTGAATATATACATGTTTTCCTTGGTTTGGGAAGAATGTCTCCTAATTATTTTTTAATTCTTTTATTTATTTTCTGTAGTATTTAATGTGTTAATTCATTGTGTTTTAAATTCATAAATCATATTTTTCATCTTCAATGAATCTTTCCAGATGTTATGGTGTGTATATTTATTTCCCATTTTTGATGTTTTTTACTGATATAGTTTGGCCCATCATTTTTTCTACAGCTTTTCTGAATAATTTTGGTTTTGGCATATTTTATATATTCAACATAAAGTTAATTTTGTCTTTTAAATCATTTTAAAAATTTTAAAATTAGGAAATATTAATTTATGTTTATTACCTTGACATATTTGATTAATTTGTTTTTGTTCTTTGATCTGTATTTTTCATAATTTTAATTTTTTTCTAGTGGTGCTTATGGCCTTGTGTTTTTCATTTTACTAGTAGTTATCCTTAAGTTTTTTATTTAAATTATTCTCAAAACTATAAATTTATCTATAATAAAAAAACCCAATATCTATAGTCTTTATTAAGGTAAGAATTTACTAGTATCTTAATTCTTACAATAGCTTTTCATATTCTAATATTTGTTAAGATAATCTAGACTTATAGCTACCTTATTACTATTAAATAATTTTCTTGATTATCTGTATTTCAAAAACTATAACATTTAAATTAATTTTGGTGAATACATATGCTGCACACACAAAAGAGGCTTAATGTATGTTTAAATAGTTTTGGTATTTCATGCAAGTCCTTGTACAATACTATTCAACCACTTTTAAGTTCTTTAATTCACATTTCTGTTGTTTGGGGCAGTTTATAATTTATTGGTTTTTGAGAAAGAGTGTATCAATGTCAGGATTTTGAACACTTGCATTGCTGAAAAATAACATGGCTATGGCAGGAATCACTGAGCCTTTTATTTCTTAAAGATCAGTGTTCTTTTGGAGAAGTCAGGGCTCAATGTAATTTTTTTGGTTTGTGATAGTGTGATAGCAGTGACATTTAGTGTTTATTAAGAACTCTATTTACATATATTTTATGGAGAAATACTATCATCTAATCTCATCAATAACTCTTTAATTATTTTTATTATTCTCATTTTAGAAACTGAGGACACTGAGTCTTAGAAAGGTTAAAGAACTTGACAGCTTCTCACAGTGAGGAAAGTGTCAGAGCCACATTTCTGACACCAAACCAGAACTCTAGCCCCTTTTGTTTTAAACTCTTTTTATTTTAATACATGTACATATATAGGATTCTTTCTTTACTTTAAAAATTAAAGAAAAGAATCCACATTATGTTTAGATATTTGTCTCCATTAATTTGAACTGGTACATGGTGAGCCTTTTTATCTGAAAACTTGGCCCTTTTTCAGTTTAGAAATATGTATTGCCACTTGATTATAAATCATGTGCATTTGTCTAGCTCTCTTAAGACATAGAAACTGGCCCCTTTGCTCTGAATTTTGGAAGCACACATTTGTTTTACCATCCATGCCATGATCTGCTTTTTTGTGGCATGGATCTTGCTAATGGAGGAATCTCATTTTCATGGAATTAATCACAAAGAATGAGAGTCTCTGGATGTACAGGAAAGATCTCTGTGCTAAGAGGACATGCACTGCCTTCCTGGCTGCTAAGAAGTCACCTGACTTCTCTGAGCCTTGGTGGTCTCATATGAAAATGGGGAGGATAATATTTGCAACACCTGCCTCACAAGTTCAAGAGAAATAAGACCAGTAATAATGCTAGAGAAGTTGAAAAATACAGCTGAAACAGTCAAGCTTTTTAAAATTTATTTTTAGTGCTCCATCCAGGACAATGATTAACACGTACAAAATACCATTGCTGAGAACAAACTAGTCTAAACCAAATAGCCTACAACCATCATTTTACAAATGAGAGAACTAAGGCCCAAAGAGTTTAAGTGATTTGCTCATGGTGTCCTAACAAGTAGTAGATTTGAAGCTAAACCATTCTCATCTTCAGCAAAAAGATTTGAATTATTTTTATTTGAGCTGGAGACACATTTTTCAGCCAGCAACAATGTGGTAACAGCCAGGTCATTTGCTGTAAAAGCCCTTCAAGGCTTTGCAGGATGCTTTTCATATGCAGATGTCTCCGGGAGTTAATTTGGGGTGTAGGCAGTGAGCCAGCTCGGCCAAACCCTGTGGGCCTCTTCCTTGGTTACATTTTGGTGATTTTAAAAATGGTTCTCCCTGCTGAGTGATAAGAACAGTTTCCCCAGGGAAAGTGCAGTCTGCATAGCTAAATGGGTCCCCTAACTTTTTGCTAAATGGGTCCCCTAACGATTCTTTTTTAATAAAACCTTTAAAGAAAGAAACTAAAAACAGCAAAATCCTATCTCATTAAAGAAATAATCAAGCAAAATAATTTGAGTAATAGTCTAAGGTATCTCAAATATTAAATTAACAGTATATGAAGAGATTCATAGCTGACACAAGAATAGTCAAATAGGGCAAAAAACCCATTTAAAAAATACCCTTTCTTCTTGTCAAAACCCCCAGATGTGCGCCAAGTGATCAGTGTTTCCATTGAAAGTTCAAAAGATGGAATCCAGATGTTTCTCTCAGCTCTGTGGCCTTTGACCCCTGATGCATTTACTTGTTCTTGGAGGTTTTGGTCATATGACTCTCTGAACTTTATGCTCTACCTAAATAGCTCTGAAATTTACTCTATGATAATGGAGCATAGAGTTGTTTGGGTTGGGGATCAATTTCATGTCTATGAAGTGTTGCTGAAACTTTAAAGTTTTCTTTTTTCTTGCAGTTCCTTTCAAAAGAATGTCCTTGTTTAAGTCATGTTATCACTAGTCTATCTGAAATTTTAAGTGCTAAACATTTTAAGTGCCAAATGTTTGACCTACATTGGTAATAGAGGGTTGAACAAATAAAGGTACTAATAGAATATAAATTATCTTTTTAAGCATTGATATGTAGCATTAATAAACATTGCTGTGATGAGGTGGACAAAACGTTCTAAGAACAAATTGCTTTAAAATATATTTCTTGGCTTCAATACCAATCAAAAAATCATCTGTACTCATGCAACACAGCAACGAAGTGTGTTCTGAGGAAGATAAACAGCTCTCTGTCCTGGATGCAAATGTGTCAGCTCGTAGCCATAGGATGGCAACAGGACCTTTTGGGAATTTAAAACAAAACTGTGGGGAAAGGCACACACTTACAGTGGCCAGAATTCTATATGCGAAGTCAGTTGTAACGTGTTATAACTGAAGAATGTTCATGTAAACCCTTTTTCCTGCTAGCTCTATGAGCAGTCCCCAAATTGATCAGAAGTATTTATAAACGTAAATTCCTGCTGTGGAAAACACTATCAAAACCATGGTCATTTTTTTAACATTTTCAGAAGTCCTTAAAATGCCATTTTTCACACCATAAATCTGTGGTGGTTGGATGTTGGGTCTCTTTCTCTCAGGCGTGCTGAGTAGGGCTGCAACCTGCTCTGGTCAAGCTCGGCGGGAGAAAAAGTGTGGCTGATGGTGACCCAACAGGATTCTTAGACTTGTCAGCCAATGTTGTTCTGACAAAACCATAATGGTACAACTGAGACAAACAGTTCCCTGAGACTAACCATTCCTCAGGAATCAGATGTGGTCGATTTTTATCATTCACTTTAATATTTTGTTCATGAAAAAGCCTAATGTGGTAAAAGAGATGCTGGATTATCTGTCTAAGGAAAATTCCACTGAAGAAAACAAAATAGAATACAAATGCTACTCCTCTCTGAGAATGCGAAATTATCCACTAGATCTTCTGATAACAGTTCTTTTGGACGGTGGGTCCCTTGCCCTCTTGCCCCTGAAAGGCCAGTTAGTCCAGAGAATGGGGGAACTGGCCTCCTCTTTGTTTTGTAGGGCTAAGAAGCTGTCACCTGTGAATGTGAATTATTTCTCTACCTTTCCTATCACTCCAGCTCTAAGTAATAAACAGAAATTTAAAAATAAAAATATTTAATTAGAGTTTTTACAGCCAAATCCCATTTTTCCTCTCTATATAATAATTAGGTGAGATGTTCCTACTAGATTTACTCACATGTCATTTCATATAGCCATGTGGCTTGAATTTACTTCAATGGGATTTACTATTGAAGACAAAAGTAATATAACAAAATTGATAATTGGCAGATACATAAATTTTAAGTAATAGCTTTTATGTAAACCAGTGTTCTATTAGCCAGGTAGTAAAATAAGGCAATTATTTGGATAATTTGGGTAAAAATACGATTCTGTTTGTTGGAGGATGGGAATCAAAATGATATACCAAATTGACTACCAATTTTATTCACTTATTTATTTAACAAATATGTACTAAATATCGAAGGATAAAGCAAGTTTCTTTCTTTGTTACACAGCACCTGATGGAGTTGGGCTGACTGGACGCATATGTGAGACAGCACTTGTGAGTGTTCATTATCACCTGGAGCAGGCAGGTGAGTCTTGGGTCATCCCCAACTGGCATCACTTGTATTGTTATACCACTGCTGTTCGGCTATTTCTATTTTTACCACACTTGAAGGGTATTATATAATTGCCATTTCAGAGAAGCAGAAATTATTTTTAAATGACTTAAACATTTTAAATTTTGATTTATTCATAAATTTACTAATAATTAGGCATTTATAAATTCACAGATGCTTCTTATATAGGAGTCCTAATTCTGACACCAAGTCTGCTTCATGAAGGACTTGCGCATTTCCTCAGGAGCCATTTGTGGCCTGGTCGGCGCTTGGGTTCTTGTCCTTGCATCTTCTTTCCCCTCTTCTGTCACACCCCAACGTCCTCACTGGGAAGGATGTCTTCGTTAATGGCACTGCCGCTGGTAAAATAACAGATGTGTTGAAATGGGAAGGCAATTCCATTCCATTTTATTTCACTTTCTCTGCCCTAAATGAAAACATGGGCCACCCCCAACAATCCTGGTCTCCCTCCGATAACAAAGACTCCTTGGGTCACTTCAAGTCATTAAGTCACAGAATCAAGTCACAAAGTAATTAAAAAATGCAATTCCATTTGAACTTCAAAGACTGACTTAGCTTTAAGCCGGCAGTGAGAACGGAGAAGGGTGGGGGGTCAGCTGGTCTCTCTGCTGTCTGCTTGGCTCCAGCTCACCTTCGCTCCCTACTCACCATCTAGAGTTTTTCTCTGCATCCCAGGGTTAAAGGTAGGGGTGACAGAATGAGGAGCGGGAAGGGAGGACAGACATCAGTTCATCAGTTCAATGGGAAGTATCATGCCCCCTGGATATAGAACATTGTTAAACCGATTCTTTCTCTTGAGGGCACGTTCTTGTGATAACACTGGCCCTCTCCCCTGCATCCCTTGTATTGATCTGTGGGAATCACTCTCACATCTTGACCTGCCAACTCACAGAACGTGAGTCACTTTCTTCTTTTCCACCACCAACGCAGGCAGGCAACCTTCCCTGACACTCTAGATTCCCAAGGTTGAAGTCAGACCCTGGCCCCTGCTCCAAGAATTAGGAGGCAGTCAGGAGACACAGGCCAAGCTCTAAGTACCTTCCTAACCCCAACCCCTCTCTTGGTTTGTGTGAAGAGGAGCCAATCTCAGTACCTTCATCCAAGGAAAAGAGCGAAGAAATGACAACACAAGAAACTTTCCCTCAAAAAAAAAAATCCTTCCCACCTTTCTCCTCACAAAAAAATTATTTTTTTCCTTATTATTTCTGGATCTGACCAGTGTTCAAAATCCTGGCATAGCTTCTGCGATCATTCCCTTTATAAGCGCGCATGTAAGATGGGTTCTGTCTCCCTCTTTGCTGCCCCATCTTATCCAATAGGGGTCGCAGTGGAGACTAAAGCAGGGAGAGTCCCAAACTTTCTTTTCACTTGAGTATTGGAAATGAGTGATGTAACTTTGCTGATACAGAGGAGAGATTTTCTTCCTCTTCAGTAAAGTGTATCTGCTACTGATATGGCCCTCCCTTTTTACATAGCACCCCTTAAAAGTCATACTCCACCATACATTTATTCATTTCTCTATGTCAGGCAAGAAGAGGTAATTTATTGAACTCTTCGATCAATGGAGCTTGAGGGGCATGGCCCTTAACCTCATTGCTGCGTTAGGAACTGCAGGTCCTCTCTCCAGTATGTTGCATGGTCTACCTCAGAACGTCCCCTGAACACAGCAGATTACTTTCCAATGAATGGCCGAAACCCAAGTGTTGGAAGAGAGAAAAACAATGAAGTCTAAGCTGAAGTGGCTATGAAAGGGTTTGTCCAGGTAATGAGTCTCCACCAACTAGCAGTCCTCCTAGAAGGTCTCAGCTAGTGCTTGACCATACCCATGAAACCCAGGAGTTAATGACTGGCTCTAGAATCAATGACAATTTAAGGCCTAAAATGAGTCCAATACTTAAATTCTTATGTGGCAAAAAAAATTATGGCTTGAATTTCACATTTTATTCTCTCCTTGGTGCATAAAACATAGGGTCACAAAAACTGATCATGGGAATTCCCGAGTATTTGTTCAGTGGATTTGAGTAGTTAATAAGATCAAATCACTTGCTAATTTCATAAAAACTATTTTTAACATTTCACAATTATTTTTGTTACGACCAGCAATGGCCATATCAGGCTTCACTGCCTTGCCCACATGAAGCCGTGTAAATTAATTGGTCCCAGCTTGCACTGCTGTTGTCGAATCAACACAGTCTGGCTGCCTTCTGTGAAATGCCAACTAACAGATCAAAGCCTCTGGAGAATGACCCCTATTTTCCCCCAAATATGTGTGGTTTTCTGGAAATCCATATCTCCTGCCCCTTTAAATGTCTGTGGGTCATTATGAGAAGACAGTTTCCATCATTTTTGCCTGGGCCCATTGTGTTCCTAATGTGCAGCCCTATAAGCCATCTGAGTATTGCACACCCGTGAAGGGATGAGCTTGGTGGGTCATCCATGTTCCTGCCCCCTCTCATGTGCTCCAGCTCTGGCTGTCCCGTCCCTGCTTGCAGTGTTACCTGAAACGGGGCAACATTGGTGCTTTGTGCTGGCTTGACACTCCTTACTGGGGTCTGTCCACTTGTTCACACTGCTTCTTAGAGGAAGATGCTAAGATAGAAAGCACAGATCAAACATTTTAGCCATGTTTACTCTAATGAATGATTATTAATTATTAATGTTTGATTAGCATTTTATTGTGGTAAATATGCAAAACTTACTATTTATCACTTTACCTATCCATAAGTGTACAATTCAGCGACATTAAATACATTCATCATCTTCTAGAAACATCACCACTATCAATACCCAAAACTTTTTTTACCATTCATAACAAAAACTCTGTACCATTAAATATTAGCTCCCCTTCCTTCAAATAAGATTAATATTAATAACAGTGAAAGCTGCCTAGATGGTGTAGGGAATGACTGACTCACAGTCCTCTTTGCCCTGCTTAGGAATTCCCACGATAGAAAACTGAGTGGGGAGAGAACAATAAACTAAGCCCCAAATGCTTTCTCCTGCAATATGTAAAGAAAAGGTGGGGTGCATGTGCCTTTAGCTACTAAAAGCTGTCTTCAATCCTCTAGTGTTTGGTTATTTGCTTTAATTTTTTCCTCTGTGTTTAGGCAAATCAAGTATGAGCCAAGACTGGAGGGAACCCCCCTGTGGCCCTCATGTGTAACATATGCCTTGCTTGCAAGAAAACCCACAAAACATGGTGCTCGGGCAGTCAGGATGTTCCAAAGATGCCAGCTCAGAGCAGCGGGGCAGATGACAAGTCAGTAAGGTCCGGGGCTGGCCTCTACCCGTCTTGCCTGTCTCTCAGGAAAGAACCTCCCACCAGCACTGCTGTGCAAAGGGACAATTCATTTTAACAGGCTGAGTTGCTCTAGGGGACAACAAAAGTGAATCAGCTCAGTGTCCCACAGTAAATCGTCTCTAGCTGAAGGATGTCTGGTTCCTTTCTGGAAAGAATGTTCTTCCCTGAGTTGCAGTTTGCCAAGGGTCAAATATGACAGAAGTGAAGTGTTGCTAATAGTGATTGAAAAGGATTCCTACTGTTTGTGGCCAGTGCTGGGTAGTAGAAAGGCCAAAGTTGTGAGCCAGAAAGCAGCAGGAGCCAGTAAACTTTCCCCAAGACTTACTAAACTTTGAGTCACCTCTGCTCCCCCAGTCGTTTTGTCAGCCTGTTTGGGGGAAACTGATATTATAATTACTAATCTCAGCAAGGGCCTAATGTGCAACCTGAAGCTTTTTCATCCTTTGGTGCAATTAGGGCGGGAGGGCAAGGCCGGCAGACACTGGCGGGCTCCACCCCCTGCTCCCAAATCACCCTGCTTGGGTTTCATCCACACCCTCGCATCCTCTGCAGACAGGTAACTGAGCAGTACCCTGCTCCAGGGCCTCCAGTGACGGGAAATTATTCCTGCCCAAACTGGCTGGGAGCTATTAAAGGTTTAAATGTCACCTCAAAAGAACTCTTTGCTAACCTTTAAGTGGTGGCGTCTCGAGGGCTGTTTCAGGCAGGATTTGCCCCCTCCCAGGGAGTCTGGAGAGCTGAGAACATTTGTCTGTGTTGTTTCTCCACCCCCTCCCTTTCTTTTGCTCCTCTCAGGGAATTATCACTGTGCTTTCAAAGGGGGAATTTGTGGGACAACCGGCACCTGCCGGACTGAGCTTCCCAGTGAAGGCTCTCTCGGCTGAGTGTATAATTTCATTTAATCCTGAATAGCCCCCTTTACCTATTGTCGACAAATTCCTTTTAATCCTAACCACCACTTAGGAGAATATTTACTATCAAAAGGAGACAAATCGCTATTTAAATGTGGATTTACTCAAGTCTGAAACTATGACAGTGACATACGGTAAAATGATAATATGTAAATAAAAACTGGAGACAGATTTATCCCCCAAGAAAGCTGGGCAGAGCAGTGGATTAAAGTCATATGTGATCTACTTTGAGTGGCCTCAATTCAGACCCCGCATTCAGTTATGACCAGCAACACAATTCATTTTGCTTACTTCAATTCATTTGGCCCTAGTTCTCAATGACCCTCTGTTACCAGGCATACACCTCTGGTAAGTAGGCCTTGATGTTTACGGCACTTTGGAGCAGAATAATGCAAACTGCACATTATTTATGGGTGTGCACTCTCAGCTTAAGGGGCATTTGTCAGGAGTGTGAATGCAGGTAGAATAAGTAGATGTGTGTTAGCTCAGCTAGCCTGGTTTCCAGAAGCTAACTAGGAAAAAAAGAGCTAAATAAAATACCACCCCAAAGACAACAGCTTTCAATTATTGCCCATGATCCTGAATTCCTCCCAATGAGTTGAAAGGAAATCTATACCAGATGGCATTTTTCTGCATCGGCCAAGTGCACCAGTCATTCCCGACTCTTCCTGATGGGCAGCGGTGCCAGAGGGAGCCGGCCCTGCACTTCCTCCCTCAGCTCACCAGTCACAGAACCCGCCATGCTTTCTAGGGATGTGTTTTTTAATTGCACTGAGATGTAATTAAAAGAGTTAGAAGTGAAGGTCTTTTCCTAAAATAAGTTCTGTGGAAAAGCAGAAATCAAGCACAGTGTGTCCCGTGTCCTTTGGCAGCAGTGGTCTAACAAGCTGAAGCCAGAACGGGAAAAATAATGAACACACATCACATCCCCTATTACACATGGCAGTAACCTTTTCAATTGAGACTATCTCGAAACACATAAAATCACTAACAATTCCTAAATATACCGGGTGTGGGGCATTAAAAACATTGTATTGTAATGCAACATTCAAATAAATTGTCCCAGACAATTGTCCCACCATCAGAACACCATGTCTGAAAATAAAGACAAATACATTTCTTCTGAAAAGCCAAGAATAGCTTTGACATGTCTACCTTGGAGAGTATATATATAATTTTTTGAGAGAATTGATAACTGCCTAATACTCATAGGGTTGGGTCACGTGTATTCTTCACACACAACTGAATATGGGGAGGTTAAGAGAAAGGCATCGTGTGTATACTTCCTTCTGCCCAGGAAGATATTCATCAGAAAGAGACAAATAGCCAGTGAATTTATTCAAGTATTTGCTTTTTGAATGTATTTTCTCACATATAGTATAATTTTATTAATTGATAGAGTATTTTACCATGCTGGTTATTTTCTTGATTCTGTTTCAAATTTGTGAAGATCTGAGGACTTTTTTTAATAAAGGGCAGAAAATAATTTCCCAGAGATCAATCCTTGATTTGGAAAAAAGACAGGAAAAGATGAAGACAAGGGGGGAAGAGGGCAATAATCAAATGTGATTGACTATGAATGATAGATTAGTTTTCAGTCTATGAAACTCCTTGTAAACATATTACTTAAACATAATCAGGTCCCATATCACTTTGGTTTGACCATATTTTTAGGCAATTCAAATGCACAGCTGTTTGTTTTACAGAAAGTAGAACAAAACACCAATTCAATCCAAGAAGAAATTGACTGACAGATGAGGCCAAACGTCCATGGTTCATTAAAGATACTTGTGTTTAACCAAATATAGATATCCAGAGGTTGACATTTGAGGTAGCAGGGGCCTCCAGATGGTTACAATAAGACAATTTATCAACCCAACTCAGGGTCTGGGTGTCTTAAAATAATGGGCTTTAGGGTCCTGTTGTCGTATGGTAGACTGTGCACTGCATAAACATCTCACTGTACACTCTCCGTAGTCTTTCTTCACGGATCAATTGTGGTTTCAGTTGCTTTGTGATCATTTAATTCACTTCTAAGTTTGACAATGTATTCATCAGATAACCAAGGAGAAAGTCTCAGAAGGGCTCATAATTACTGCTGATGTCTGTTTAAGCAACTGGGTGTGTGCCTCCACAGTCTTCCAACTGGTTGACACTTGAATAAAATGAATGTTGCATCAAAACATATTGAGAAAAGGTTTTAAACCCCACACCATCTGCAAGAGTGGCAGAGTTAGAGCCATGAGGGTCATCTTCATTTTGGACTGGGTGGAATGTCAATTTTGGTCAGAACACTTCGCCTACATCCTCTGGGCTCCAGGTTCAGGGAACAGAATGGTATTAATGGCACCATTGAGGTAAAATGAGCATCTTGAAGCTCCAGCTTCACCCCTAATAAAGTAGCTAAGAGGTTCTCTTCCCTCGGTAGCCACTGAGAATCAACAGCAACTGATGGTCTTAAGTGAACAAGCTAATATTTCATCCATGGATACCAGAGCGTTAATGGCTAAATATGCCAGTTGAGGGAAGGAGCACATGTGCAGCTATTTGCCCGACACAACTTCTGCTGTCATGGCCTATTAAAACCAGTTTACATGTGCATGTCGAATTTGATGAATATGCATGTGACCCTTTTCAGAGCCATCACTCATTGGGCTACAGCCCCCATGGCAGGAAAAACAGCACCTCTCATTAAACACAGCATGAGTTACAGGCATGTTATGTTAATATTTCTTCAGAACTTTAGGGGGTTTTCTTCTTGTTCTAATAAATCCTGTGAAGAAAATAATTTGAAAGTATAATTGATTAAAAAAACACTTTTTTCCCCTCATTTTTCCCTTAACTATTTTATTTGGTGTGTGAGTTCTGGAGGGCTCTTTCCTCAGGAAGTTGTAGGACAAGCTTATGAATTGTGCTTTGTATCACTCATTTGGGACTCCCGAGGCCAGCCCCTCCTCAGTTAGAAGTTCAGCAAGGCTAAACAAGAGACCTCCCTGCATGGAACTCCCAAATTCATGAAAGACAGGGCTCCCTCTGAACTTTGGAACATAATGAATCATCTGTTCACTCACAGTGCTTACCACTGGGTCTGGTGCATGGTTGGTATTCAACCAATGAGAACTACCTGGATCATTGTTATTATTATTGTTGTTATTTAAGTCACAGTGTTAAAAAAAACCTTTGCACTAGGGAAGATAGAAGTATTTCTGAATATTCTTTTCAAAACACATAGAATGGAAACCATAATGGGGTTTATCTTAAGTAAGTGCATGCAAGCCACTAAAGCATTCACTCCACAGGTTATGTTGAAATACCAGAATGCTAAACATAGGTCTCATTTGCTCAAATAGCCTCCCTACTCTCACTACTGTCATGACCTCAAATAATGCCCTTTTCCACCCCACCCTGTAGCACTGGCCCTTCCATGGTGTCTGGCCAACTATGTTATTAGATGTTTAAAAGCACGGGCCATGGTCAATATTCTTCTGTAGCATCAAAATATCTAGCTCAGTGTCTGACATATAGATTTGAATAGCCTTCTGAAATTCCTCCCCTAATTGCTGACTGAGTACTGTCCAGAGGCAGTACCCAGAGAAGAGTGCCCTGAAAGGATGTGCAGGGGATTTTGGTGAAGAAAAGAATACTTGGAATGTGGCTGAAGTTCCTGCCAGGGCTACCTGGAGAGCCACTATAAGACAGGGGAGCTGAATTAGGAGTCTGGAGTTTGGGTTCTCATATTGACTGTCTTTTGTCTGGCTGGTGGGCCATGGCACATGCTCCCTTTGGACCTCGATTTCCTCATTTCCAAATAATTGCCAAGGTCCCCATGGTCTAGCAGTTTCTACACAAAGTATTTTATTCCACTTTCACAGAGTTGATCTTGATCTCATTTACTATTGTATATCTGAGGCCAGAAAAAGATTATTACTTCCTTAACTTTCAATCACAGATCTACTCAGTCTGTGAAGGTGGGGGTTGCATGTTTGTGCAATTCCCCCCCAAAAATGGTCACAGAGCTACTCACACTTTTTTTCCTCCCTTACAAGCCCTGCTGCCTAAGAGCTCAGATTCTGGAGCCTAGCTCTGCAGTGTGCCATCCAGTAGTCAAGTCAAACTCCCAGGCAAGCTGAGGATCTGTTTTGAAACGTCTCATCATGATTACAAGTCTTCAGGTTGACTCCTGTAGGTTGGAAAACCAAATGGTGCAAGAAGTGAAAAGTGTATTTGCCGAAATAATAGTAACCAAATTTCATTGAGAAGTTACCATTGGTCAGGACCTATTCTAAATGCATTACAGTTTCATATTTTATTAATTTGATCTGCCCAACTGCAATCCGAGCTAAGTGTTGTTATTCTTATGGCTTCTCTACAGAGAGACAACCGAGATATAAAGAGGATAAAAATTGTTCAAGGTCATACAGAGCTGGTAAAGGAGGAAGCTAATTCAAACTGAGACAGTCTGGCTCCAGAACGTGGCTTTTTTGCCATTATGTCACAGCCCGTGTTAAACTTTTCCTCCCAGGTGCACACCCCCTCAAGATAATAGATTTGGAGGCAGATGGAGCGATGTCCCATATAATAGGAAACCAGAAACTCAAACAAAAACAAATAACAAAACAGATTTAGTTTCTAACCAGAGAAATCAGTCCCCAGCTCCAGCTCTGCTGTGGATGCCAGGTTTTATTAGTGTGGCGGGCACTGCAGAAGAGTGGTTAGAAATTTTGGGAATGCTCTGCCTCTGTGCATGAGGCCAATCCGATCCTGGCCTGCCTCTCCAGCCTGAGGTAGGACCCTGAAGATGCCATTGGGAGCGCTTAGGCGGAACACTCTCTCCCAGGATTCACGCCATTACTCTTCCCTCACTTGAGAAGCCCCCAGCTGGCTGAGCAGCAGGCCCAATAGCCAGAGCCATCTCCACCTCTCTGTATAAATCTAGCACCAGAGCTGCCAACAGACGGTGTTGGATAAAGTCTGTTCTGCTCTCTGCCAACCAAATGGCCCCACAGCATAAGGTTCCAAGTTTTCTCAGTCTCATAAAACTTGGCTGAATGAGGCAGCAGTGCCATGAAATTTGCATTTATCTTGTGCACCTGACACTTCCCATCATGATGATGGAGTGCTTCCCCCAAGTCGGAGCATTCTCGGCTTTTAGGGAGGACAGGGAAGCAGGATGGAGGTTGGTTGTGGGGCAGGCTAATCAAAGCCAGGAAGAAGCATATAACCGTAGGCATGAGAAATGGGAAACAAGGTATGGGAGGAATGGAGAGCTGGGGGCTGGCGGAGCACTGTGACTTAAGATAAAAGAGCATTCCAGAGCCCTTGTGCATTCAGGCCATCAGTCATCTCTGCTTTTCAGGCACAGCCTTTCTGTTGACCTCCAAGCCCTGGCATGCAGTGTCCTTATAGCTGCCCCAGGGAAGCTGAACCCCTCTTTCACAGCCCACTATTGTGTGCACGCTTAGAGCAAGCATGCAAGAAAATTAACCTACAGGGTACAGGTTGTTGTAATGAAACGGTTTTGTTGAAGTTTGTGTTAGGGCTTTTTGAAATAGGGAGGACATGGGGAAGATGTTAGAGTTTCCACACAGTGTTAGAAAAAACATTTTACTCAAGTGCAAATACCTGTCCCTTTGTTCATCTTATTCAAAAGTCCTCAGCTTCACTCCAGAAAAAAAAAAAAAATCAATAATAACTAAAGAGCTTGGACTCTGAAACAGAGAGCTGATGCTCAAATCCCGGACTAACCATTATTTTGTGTCCAAGGTTCTGAGTTTTTCTTTGTCTTTGTTTCCTCATTTACGAAACAGGCTTAATTAGAGGACGTATTTCGTACAGCTGTTTTGAGGTTAAAGGAATGTTGTATGTTACATGTTCGGTGCAGTGCCTTGTGAACAGTAAGGGCTCCAGAGAGGTTGGTCAACACCCTGATCTCGAGACTTTGGCGGGGGGGATGCTGGTTGTTCTTAGAAGACAAAGAGAAACCATGAATTACAAGGTTCTCAGTCAGTTAGTTATAACAGTGCTGTGAAAATCAGTGCCTAATGTGTTTCTATTTTTCAATGCTTTAGTGAGATTATACTTCTGAACAACTATTGGTTAATAGAATTCATGTTTTTAAAAGTAATATGTGTTTTCTATACATTTTAAAAATCTTTCTGTTTGTTACTCACAGTTTTAATGAGATTTTAATTTTTGAGGGTCGAATTCCACAACTGCCCTGGTTCCTTGACTCCTTCCAGAGATGTCATGTGAAGTCGTCAGTGATAATGTTCCTCTTTACTAAAAGGTCTGGCCTCTATTTCCCAATATGGTGTCATCGATGATGGGCTTGAAGTTTACCATGTGCTTGGCAATCTAGGGTCACGGTGTACTCCTGCAATCAATGAAAGTTTGAAAACTATTCTTTGACCTTCACCAATCTGATCCAATCCACCATTCCAAATGTTCCTCCGTCATGCTGTTGCCTTCACTGCATCTGGAGTTTGAGAACTTCTCCTTGGATATTGCAGGGTGCATCACATCAAAGAGAGCATGACCAAATGGGAGTATCATCCATCATGGTCGACCAACAGAAGAAGGGGAGGGAGATACGCAGAAACCCTAAAGGTTAATGCTGGTTGATGGCAAAGCTCTTATCCTCTCAGGTTTTGTTAGCAGTAGTAGATAAAAGTGTCTTCTGTTGGTGAAAAAGCCCAAATTAAAATATTAAAAATAGATTTTGAAAGTGTATTTTTTATTGAATCAATTTGCTTATTCAGTTTTTAACAAATAATCTTACAAATATAATCTTACAAATATTTGTTGCATGCCTATTTGTGTTGTTACATGTGATTCTGTTTAATTTTTAAACTGCTTATAAATATATGCATGTGTATATATATGTGTATATATATACATATATAAAGTTACATTTTACAGACTTGGAGCTTGTGTGGTGACTACAACATAATAAATGAAAAAAAGAAAGAGAGAGAGAGAGAAAGAAAGAAAGAAAGAAAGAAAGAAAGAAAGAAAACAAGGAAAGAAAGCAAAAGGAAGAAAAGCTGTTTTTGTTTGATAGCTGTACTGAGTTCCTATGTTCCAGTTTTTGTGTGTGATGTGAGTCCATCCTAGCAAGCAAAACTCTTCTGAAATGTAAGTGCTAGCAATTACTTTGCTTATTTCCTCATTGTTTAGAAAAGTCTCATATCTTCAAGAAGAATACAAAGTGAAGCTGACATTACTCAGCAAGAGAATAAACAAAATTTGTCATGAAGACTACAGAGATGAATGACAGAAATCTGCCATTTCTTTGAAAGTCAGAAAGTATCTAGTTTATATCATGAGTTGATGCAGAAATAAAAATCAATTGCTGATAAAATATACAACTGAGGAAGGTCTTCAATTTTTTTCAGGATTCAAAGTTATTTCCAAAGCAACCCTTGCTCCACAAATGTAATTTTGAAATGGCATCTTATATATCTATCAGCAAAAACAAAAGCAACATTAATTCAAATATATTTTTGCTGTAGAAACACATGTGTAGGCTTTGTATCTGTAGGCACATATGTGTGTGTATGTGTATACACACATATGCATATTTGTATGTACATAAATTAGCACTAAAGTTATTATACAAGCCTGAGATACTATAGAACATTATTGCTTCAGTGTCATCCATTTATAATTTTTAAACCTTTCTGATTTCAAATCTAGAAATCTAGAGCATGAATTACAATTACAATAAAGGATAAATTTTATATTAGCATTAAAAATGATCATTAAGTTATGTCTTTCTGGGCAAAGCTGTAAGAGTTAGAGTTATTTACCAATCTTCTCTTGAGAGTAGACACTTATGCAGCTCTCAAGAATTAGATTGATTTCAAATAAAAACCTATTAGGAGATAGAAAGAAAATGTCTCATTTATAAGCGTAATGAATAAGAAAATATCAAGGAATAACAATAACAATAAATGAGTCAGTCCTATGAGTCAGTCAGAAGACAGTAACAATAAATGAGTCAGTCAGAAGACACATTTTAAATATTACTTAACACCCCCAATAGAAGACTTGAGCAAACAAAAAGGTATAGGATGCTCTTGACCAGAAAAAGTCAAAATCATAAACATGTAGACTTTCTAAGTTGATCTCTAAATTGAATGTGATCCCAGTGAAAAAAATAAAACAAGGTTTTCTTGTAACCCTACTATCTGACCCTAAAGTTTATGTGAAAATAAGAACAAGCAGCAATAAAAATGAAAACTGTGAGAAAGAAGAACCATGAGTGTGAACTAGCCCACCAGATGTTAAAACATATTAAATAAATTCAAAATCCAAATAGTGTGAAGATGAATTATGATTAGACAAATAAATTAATGAGCCAAATAGGAAGTCCACTTAAAAGTCCAGACAGATATAAAATTTCATATATGATTAAAGGTGGCATCTTAAGTCAGTGAGGAAAAAAGAACTGTACAATAAATGATTTTAGAGCCATTAAAAGTCAAATGACAAAAATAACTTGGACTGATACTTCACACATTATAATCAAGATGAATTTCAAATGGACTGGAAATTTAAATAATAATCATAAAGCCATAAAAGTTTTAGGAAAAAAATAGGGAAATTTCTTTATAATTATAAAGCTGATTAGGCGTTTCTAACTATGACTCAAAATTCTAGAACCATAAAAGATATTGATAATTTGTTATATAATATACAAAGAAATTGATTTAGCCCCTCCAAAGAGAATAAAATATCTAGAAAAAATTTAAAAAGAAGGTAAAAGACTTTTTACACTAACAACTAGAAACATTAGTGAAAAAATTAAAATTAGTGAAAAAATTAGTGAAAGAAAACCTTTAACTTATGGGTTAAAAAACTTAATATTGTTAAGATGGCAATACTTCTCAAAATGATCAACAGATTCAATAGAATCCTTGCCAGAATTTTGAAGCGCAATCACCGACTGGCAGTGACTGTGGAACGCTGTGGATGGCTCGTCAACACACGAGGAATGAACATACACAGAAACAGGCAATTCTCTGTGGAGAAGTAGGAATGGAGTGGCCACTCTCCAAGTGGAAAGCACCTTGGCCACCCTCTCTAGGGGAGGGCGCGCATTCTCCTGTCCCAGCAGGGTTTTTATTTGGTTTGTTTGTATAAGAATTCAGGTAAAGCTCATTACTCATTGAAGGGAAGTAAGGATCAAATAACAAGGAACTCTGAGGGCCTACTTTGAGTCAGGGTCAAAGAGCTGTAAAACTTTGAGGAACAAACTTACTTCCCCCTTGGACCCTTCTCATTCAATTGAGAGCATTCTAAACAAAGCAGGTTTCACAGGATTTTACATTTTCTTTCTTAGGCCTGATCACCCAGGGAACCTGTCTTTTCTAGTACAGGGCTGCACCACCCTGTCATTGTTTCAGGCTTAGGTGAAGCAAGGGGAACTAAGGCAACCAAGAGATAAGGAGATTTTCTCACAGATGGAATGAGCACTCAGGCTTTGTCAAAGCCAAGGGGGTAAGGGTCCATCACCCCCTTTCCCCGTAGCCCCCAAAGTCCTTCCTTGGGGGCCTCCCACGTGATCATGCCTGTCTTAGGTCGTTCCCCCCTTGGGGAATCTTACCTGTCATTGGCTAACCGACCAAGCATTGGGGACCAGACAGGGTGAAGTAAAAGGACAAGTGATGCTCCTGCCAGGGAGATAAGCTTTTGTCTCCTTGCTGGCTTACAGTTCCAAGGTCATTCCCTCAGCCTTAGCCTAGGTGGGAGTTACAGCTTCTGATACCAGGCAGGGCAGTTCCCAACAGAATTTCAATGATATTTTTATGCAGAAATGGGAAAGGTGATACTCAAAGTCATATATGTATAACACAAGGGCCCTGAATTAGAGAACTAGGACTTCTTGACTTCAAAACTTACAACAGAGCTGCAATAATCAAAACAATGTGGTATTGGCATAAACATAGAAATATAGACCAATGAGTCCAGAAATACACTCATAAATCTGTGACCAAGTGACTTTTGATAAGGGTGCCAAGACATTCAATGGAAAAAGAGTGTCTCTGTAGCAAATGGTGCTGGATCAACTGCTTATCTACAACACGTGGGAGAGAATAAAATTTGACCCCTATGTCACATATATGAAATTCAACTAAAAATGGACTGGCATCCAAAATATAAAAGCTGGAACTATAAAACTCCTTCCTAGAGAAAACTTCATAGGGAAATTTTTTGTGTTTTATATTTTGGTCTTCAAAGGATACTATTGAGAAAATGAAAATACAGCCTACAGAATAGGAGAAAATATTTGCATATTATATATATGAGATAAGGGTCTGGTGCCTGGAAACATAAAAAAACCTCCTTTAACTCAATAATGAAAATATAAACAATCCAACTAAAAAATCCTTAAAGTACTTGAATAGACATATCTCAAAAAAAGATATACCAATAACCAATAAACACATGAAAAGATGCTCACATTATTAGTCATTGGGCAAATGCAAATCAAAACCACAGTGAGATACTACTTCATATTCACTAAGATGACTATAAAAAAACCAAAACAAAACCAACAACCAAACAAAAAAATAGGACAAAACAAGTGTTGGTGAGAATATTAAGAAATTGAAACCCTCATAAATTGCTGGTGGGTAAAATGGTACAACCATTTGGAAAAACAGCTTGACAGTTCCTCAAACATTTAAACACATAATCACCATATCATCCAACTCAAATGCTTATGAATGAATGGATAACACAAATTGGTATGTACATGCAATAGAATATCACTTACTATAAAAATAAATGAAGTACTGGTACATGTTACAAAATGGATGAACCTCAGTAACATTAGGCCAATTAAAAGAATCCAGACACAAAAGTCACATTTAAAAAAATTCCACTTACATGAAATAACCAGAATAAATAAATCCATAGAGACAGAAAGCAGACTAGTGGTTCATAGGGGCTGAGAAGACAGGGAAATAGGGAGTGACTGCTAATGGCTATGAGTTTTCTTTGGGGTTGATGTGTGTTTTGGAACTAAATACAGGTGTTGGTTGCAAAGCATTGTGTTATACACTTTAAAATTGTTCATGTTATGTCATATAAATTTCACTGCAATGAAAGAGCTTCAACAAAACAGGAAATTAGCCTAAACTGTGAACTTGACTTAATGTATTGCTGTTGGTTCATTAATTGTGACAAACGCACCACACTGATGTGAGACACTAATAAGAGGGCAAACTGGATGGGAAGTCTCTGGGAACTCTACCTCTGAAGTGAGGAATTAATTTGGAAAAAAAAGAAAGTTAAAAGACAGATGATAAACTCAGAAAAAAGTATCTGTAATTCCTATGATCAACAAAGAATTAATTTTCCTAATTTTAAGGACCCCCAGAAGTTAAGAGAATGATAATATGGTGAACAGAAAATGGATTGAGAGTAAAAAAAAAAGTTCCTTGAAAATTAAACACAAGTATCTCTTAAACATTTAAAGAGATATTTAACTTCTTTTGGAAAAATAAAAATGCACATTAAAACTACCCTGTTGTAACATTTTACCCACCAGAATGACACAAATCTAAAAGACTGACAACATGCTTTTATTGAGGCTGTATAGAAGCATGATGATATATATGTAAACCCGCAGAAGTCTATGGGGGATGATTTATCAATATTTATCAAAATTGTAAATGAATATAGTCATTGACCCAGAAATTTCGCTTACGGCAACCTATCTTATAGATACACTTACAGACATAAAAAAGTAACATATGCACAAGTTTATTCATTTTAGTGTTTTTAATAACAGAAGGCTAGGGAAAAAACTAAATATCCATCAATAAGGGATGCATCTATATAATGACATAATATGCAGCTTTAACAAAGAATGATATTTGTCTTTCACTGCCTGATCTCACCTTTAACTAGATCCTAAACAACAAAACAAAGAAACAAGCAAAATATAACCAAAGACACTGAAATAGAGAACGGGCTGACAGTGTCCAGAAGGGAGAGGCGAGGGAATTTCAGCAGAAAAGGGGAAGGGTTTCCAGGAACAAGTATAAAGCACACATGGACAAAAACTAGAGGTGGGTGGAAAAGGGAGGGAGGTGGGAGGGCTGGGTGGGTAGTCTAGGATGGGAGTAAAAGATAGAAAATTGTACTTGAACAACAATTAAAATAAAATTTTAAAAAGAGAAAGAATCAAACAATTCTCTATATGCCAGCACAAAAAGATTCTAAGATTTATTTTTAATTAAAAACAGTGTTTGATCAAATACTTTTATGTATACTATACATACATATATATAATCATGTGAAAGTATTACCTTTGTAAAGGTAAATTTTAAAATATTTGAGTGATGATATCAGAAAGAAGTTATTATGTGCATATTGATGTAGACTTTCTCAGATATAAAAGAAGAAATGCAATGAAGCCATTTCATCCAAGACTTCTAGTCTGACAAAAGTGCCTCAAGAATTTGTCTTCTTCGACCTTGGAAATGAAGACCTCGGGTTTTTCAGGAGGCGTTTCTAGGCTAGTCTTGTTGTTCAGATGGTTCTGCCCTCCTCAGGCTCGGCCCACTCGATCCTGTTTCCTGCTTCATCTCCAGTGCCAAGAACTCAGCCTGACACCAACCAAGTGCTAATGAGCATTTGTCAAATAATTGAATTTGGAAAATTTCTACCACTGGGTTAATGATCTCAGATGTAAATATTGGGTCAAGGGAGAACAAGAAAGATTGTTTTTATTAAATGAAGCATCCACTTTAACTTGACAACAGTTTTTAACCTAAAAACAAACAAGATTATTTTCATCCACCTAGAAATTAAATGTAGCTCCTTGGATCAATTTTAGAAAATGCCGTCTGGTTATTCAGGACCCACCAATCCCCAAATCTGATTTTGCCCACAGAACAGGTTGAAGTACTCACAGGTTTTTCTGGATTCTTTTAGATGTGCTTTGCAGCAGGACCAGTAAGTGGCATGATTGGGTGGAGATACCTGACTATTTGGGGAGGATCGAGTGAAGAAGGGTTGATGATGCGGGCGGATTTCCCCCTGCATGGGGTCCGTTGTGTGTGTGGCTATGTGTATGTACATGCACAAATTTTCATGTATTCTTCGAGCCTTTGGAAACTTGATTTGAAAACATCCTAGTATGAAATTAGAACTAAAATGGGAAAAAAGCTTTAGACTTCCAACCTGAAAATAAAAAAAGAAAAGAAAGAGAAAGGTATTTGTACTTGGTTTATAATTCTAGTTCTAATAAGAGTCTGTAACTGTAACTCCTACATCTCTCTCATTATCAAATGATGTGAAAGTGTCTTTGAATTTGACTTTCAAGTTCAGACCCTTATGATTCACCACTGGGCTGAAAAATGGCCATAAACATTTTAAGAGCATTAGTTAATGTCAATTATTTTCTCTACTTTTGTGTGTGTGTTTTGTAGCTGAAAGGTGTTTATAAAATAGTCTACTCTGGGATGAAGAGTCGTTTTAAGCAGCACACCCAACCCTGGGGACAGACTTTTCTTCCATCTCAGAGTAGCTTTCCTCAGGGCAAGGAATGGGTTCAAGTTAGGATATCTGCGTATCCAGGTAGCACCCACAACTGTGAGGCAGGAATGGGATGAATTTAATTGTCTAGGAAAATTCAGCTCATTTCATAAACACTGAACTTGTTTGGGGAGTGGGAGAAGGAAGAAATGACTATCGAATATATCTATCCATGCTACCCAGTTGCATAGAAAAGTATGCCAGTTAAAATATGTTAAACCAATTTCTCAGGTAATGTTTAAAAACAGCAACAATGACAAGTGGATAGAAATCACTCATCTTGACAAGTGATTATGCAGATTAGCAAAGATGCAGGAAATGTTCTGTACTGCTGAGAAATGAGGACTGGGAATAAATCCCCAGTTGACATAATGAATAACATGACAGGTGTGTTCTGTCCTAGGTTAACTCTCTCAGAACTTGAGTTTAGGCCACACCCAGTCATCTGCAAAGATGTGGGGGAAAGGTCATGAAAAATGCTTTGAGGTCTCAGGTATTTGAATCCTCAGAGAAATTCCAAAATAGATGAGGTTTTCATGTCTCCTAGGTTTTTGTAATGCCCATTGCAATTAAACCTTTATAATCATTTTATTCTTGTCCATGTTCACACTATTAGGTCTACATTGAAACAAAGTTAGAGAATATAAAGTACATTATATTTCTTTGCCACCTTGATGCAAATTTGACCAACTACATCAGTCCTCAACATGACTGTTCCCTGGATTCAGCAGCATTTATGATTGTGCACTTTGACACTGTTATATTGTCAGGTGGTATTTTCTGAGCATTATCATTGTTTCTTCTGTGAAATAACAAGCTTTCAAGGCAATGTCTCCATCTTGCACTTTGAAGTTCCACCCAATCCCTGACCCAGGACGGTGTACACCTGGATCCCATCATTCTGGGTGATGATTTATCACTAGAAACATCTTATTGTATCTGCATTTGGAATGTGTGATGAACAACGTTTCAGGAACAGGGACGAGTCTCTCATGTGAACCAGAAAGTTTGTATATCACACTTACCTTTTTAATGGGCTGTGTATTTGTGTTCAGAAATCCATGTTTTTTTTTGTCATCTCCTATCAAAGGGATAAATTTTGCATAATTTCTTATGCTGGATAACTTAAAAGCAAATATGAAGCAAAATAAACTGTGAGTGAAACCATGATTTAATTTTCCATATACTTATTTAAATAATAGAGAAAGGGAAAATTGGGAAAGTAATCTACCATCAGTTCCTTTGAGAACAGACCTAGTCCTAAGCCCCTGATGGTAGATGGAATGGTTTATAAAATGCTGCTTTTCTCTAGAGCCATTGTTCTTAACTTGAGCTCCATGAATGGGTTTCAGAGGGTTAGTGTTGGGAAAATTTTGTGTTTATATACACTTTACTGAGAAAGGACAGAAACTTTTATATCATTCTCAAAGGAGTCAATGACCTTAAACTATTAAGAGCACCAATTTAGAATAATTTCAGATGGATCTCACCATCTAATTTTAGATGGATAAGAATAAACATTACAAGTTATTTATGCATTTATTTTGTACATATTTATGAAATATTTCCACAAGCCAAGTACTGACCTAGGTATTAGGGAGATAGAAACAAATGAATAAGCTCACAGGAAGAGAATGGTGGGAGCATTTCCTGAGTAAAGGAAACCAAACAGAATTAGGTCAAAGGTGACTCTCCCTTAAGTTTTCTCATACTAATTTGACACTTTGTTCTTTTGAAGGTTGGTTATCACTACCAGTATACACTTTTAATTGAGTTACCATAATAACTATAAATCACTTCAATTAACATTAACTTTTATTGTGGCAGATATAATTAGAATACATGTGTGACTATTTCTGCCTTTTATAATGAGCTTTTATGGTAATCACTATTGGAACTACAGTATTATGTATAATTACTAAGTCATCTACTAGACCATAGAATCACTTTATAATTATATGGTATTTTCCTAAGCATGTAGCATGTAGTTATTCTAGAAGTAGAGCACCAGAGTGGCATTTAGTAATCTGTTATGTAATTGATGAAATCTTGCTCATGAATGTGAGTTAACATCCGTAAACAGTGAGCATTTTAAATTCCAAAATAAAGTCAGTTACTCAGCCCCTTTTTGAGAAGGAAGACACCTTATTTTAAAACCCTAATTCTAAGGGGCAAAGTTGTCTGAACACATGAGTCATTTGGTTTTAGAGTCCAGAAACAAAGCAGATAGCATTAATTGTCTATATTGAAAAGTAAGTGTGTGTTTCATGCACCAGAATGGGATTTTGAAAAACAATTATATCTTGGTCTACCACTAATTTTTTGGCAGGTAAGTCTAAAAGCTTCTAATAGAAGTTTGAGATGTGTTTTCCAAAAGGTAATTTTTAGCTGAGAAAATGTATTTTCTAGTAAATGCAGAGCTCAAATTGGAGAGAGAGAGAGAGAGAGAGAGAGAGAAAAGAAGAAGAAGAAGAAGAAGAAGAAGAAGAAGAAGAAGAAGAAGGAGGAGGAGGAGGAGGAGGAGGAGGAGGAGGAGGAGAAAGAAAAGAAAAAGGAAAAGAAAAGGAAAGGAAAAGAAAAGAAAAAAGAAAAGAAAAGAAAAGGAATCCTTGGGAGAAATAGTGTTTCCTCAGGGTCTGTGACACATTACTTTAGAAACAATCTTAAAATATATAGATTATAGCAATCTATAAGGAAGGAAAGAAGTAAAGCAGGCAGCAGTGCTCCATTTTCAATGGCATAGAGAATTAGAAAACCAGTTATTAAATAAGGCATATTAATTTTCTAGTTCTTCCATAACAAATTACCACAAACTTGGTGACTTAACAGAAATGTATCCTTTCACAATTCTAGAAGCCAGGGTCAAAAATCAAGATGTTGGAGAAGTTGGTTTGTTTTTGAAGAGGAATCTGTTTCATGCCTTCAGCTTCTGGTGGTTGTTGACAATCCTTCATGTTTCTTGGCTAATAGATGTGTCACTCCAATCTCTGCTTTTCTCTTCTTGTGGTCTTCTTCTCTGGATCTGCCCACATCCTCTCCTTTTCTGCCTTTTATCTGGACACCATCATCAGGTTTAAATTCCACCCTAACCTAGGGTGATCTCATCTTGAGATTGTTAGTTTAATTACCCTTACAAAGATTCTTATTTGAATAAGAGCACATCCTCCACATTATCTTTTGGAGGACACTTTCACTCCACTATAGAAGGCACAGTTGTGAGATGTTAAAATAAGGCTATAGCCTTAGAAACCAGTATCTTAGACCTGGAAGTGATTTCTGGAGATAATGCAGTCATCCTCAGGGAATTCAAGTTGCAGGATATTATCACCACTTAACAGAAAAAACAACCAATGTCAGGGAAGCAAAATGATTTAAGTGTGATCACCAAGGAAGTGATAAAAGAGATGCAGAATGTGCGTCTCTGGCTTCCCATGGAATTGCTTTTTTCAATCCACCTCTTTCAGTGGTTGCTTGAAGAGGAAAGAGGAAAGGAAACCTGAGAATATGGTAGAAGAAGAAAAATGCATTGGATTTGGTGGCAAATTCATTGGTAGATTAAAGTGGTCCTTGCTCTGGCCACTTTAATATCTCGGCAAGGTTCTAACTATGACTTTATCCCTCCAAGTACTACTTTTGCCTGTACCTATTCTATCATTGCCCATTTAACCCTAAGAACAGTGTTAAATATGCATTTCTGAGTTGTAATGAACTAAATTGGTTCAATTATAGGTGGGTGCCTTGGGAACCTGTCTAGGTTACGTTGATGTATGCATAATTTATGCATCCAGGAATTTGTTTTGAGAGTATGCATTTCAGTTTCAGAGTTTAGCTATATTGATTAATTAATTGCACATTTAAACATACTTGCACATTTTCAAAAACAGATCAAGAAATAAATATGAGCTGTAAGATAATATTTCTAGGTGTCTGTTAGAATTTAACCATTACTTTTGAACAGGGATAATATTGGAGACATGTGGGTCATATGGTTTTTCTTGCCACTGGTGAACTCTACTGTTGTAATGTAAGAAGTCATAAATAGTACAGAAATTAATGAATGTGGTTGCATTCTAATAAAACTTTATTTACAAAAATAAGTGATGGGCCTGATCTCATCTGTGGATTGTAGTTTGCTGATTCCTGCTTTTGAGCCAAAATTTTAGGCACTGTACTTATATTCTGAGACAATTTTAAAATTTTAATCAGTGGTTATCTCCAGTGCAGTAGTCAGCAGTTCTTTAACCATCAGCATGATGTTCCCTTCCTCCCTGTCTACCGCTAGGTAACTTCCATCTGCCTTCGAGCACATTGCTTCCACGCCTACCCCTTCATTTCGGGAAGTTCGTGTTTCCAAGCTGTTTCTCCAGGCTTTTATTTGCTCTCTTGTCTTTAGTTCTTTTCTTCACTGATATCTCTTACAAACCTGTCACTGAGCCATTCCTGTATAATACATTTCAGAAATATTCATTAAGTGAGGATTTTCTGGAGTAATCTATGTTAAAACTGTAAAGTGCTAGAAAAACATGAGTAGCAAAATGCATACTACTAGAGAAAAAGAGAGAATAACGTTTAGACCATTTAGCCTGTTTTTCAAGACTTTTAAAAATCTGGCTGTGTGATTTTACTTCTGAAATTATAAAAAAACCTGGAGACCATATCTAAAAGAATGTTTCAACCCTTGGATAGATTAATTAACTAAGTTTTTCATTTTAGTTGAAGTAAGAATGACACTGAAAGAAGTACAAAAAAATCTGTAATTAAAAAAAAGAGAGGAAGAAAGAGAGATGATACCCAATAACACTTTGGGGTGTGTAGAAAATAAAGGACAATAAACAGCCTTTGGAAAGCTCCCGTTATAATTAGGGGCAAGATCACAGAGTTTGTGCAGGATGAAGGCCATGTTCAGACACTGGGAAGAATAGGGGAAAAGGGAGACATTTAGAGTGTTTCCCATGCATGGCTTGAGAAAAACTAGAGTTCTTTAGATGCTTTATTAAAGCCTGGAGTATACTGCTCAATCTGAAGATGTTTCCTTAAACAGTTTCAGAAATCCAGTCTGACCCATTTCCTTCGGCCCTGCGTATGGAAAACCTTATCAGCAAGGAAATGGTTTTATAGGGCAATGATTCTGAGACCTTTTGGCTGCCCCCACATGCAAATCATGAGACAGTATGCAAATGGAGAACAGTAATACACTCAGCAATTGCAGAATGAAGCACTTTTATTTCTCCTCTTAAATAGAAAAGGAGGAACTAAAACTGTCCCAAATCCTAGAATCCTCACCAGTAAAGGAAGAATTATATAAAGTCTTTGCAAAGGCTCGGTGAAGAAGTTAACCACATTAGCCTCTATTGATAGAGTACTTAGGGTAAAATTTGCATTTTATGGTATTGGCCTAAATTTCTGGAGAGGAAAAACAACTAGTTGGTTGAGCTCTGGCTGGTATGGCTCAATGGATTGAGTGCCTGCCTGCAAACCAGTTACTGTTTTGATTCCCAGCCTAGGGCATATGCCTGGGTTTTAGGCCAGGTCCCCAGGAGGGGGCGTGTGAGAAGCAACCACACATTGATGTTTCCCTCCCTCTCTTTCTCCTTCCCTTCTCCTCTAAAAATAAGTAAATAAATAGATGGTTGCTATTTTTTTCTAAGTAACTGAATTATGGTCATGAAGGTAAGTGGGAAGTGGTTAGCTTTAGCAATAGCCTATTGACTATATTTTTTGTTTGTGATTCAGAAGATGCTTTAGGATATAAACATGGATTATGTATGCTCTAAGAAGTCCTTTACATGTTTTCAGGATGGAAACTTAAGAGATCTATTCTGGGAAGAAAACACAGCTGATATGTCCCATGGTAAGATGGTCTACAATGGACAAAGCTTTGAGTTTATGGGGCTCCATCTTAACCAATGGACAAAACATGTATTGTGTTTGCTGGTCAGAGGAGAAAAAATAAAAATAAAAGAAATTTCCTAGAAGGAAACCTACCTCATCTGGAGATAAGATTACATGAAATACGGTTATAATGAGATTATTTACATTCTATAGTCATTAGGGATAAAGAGAATACTTGCAGATTTATCTTCCTAAAGAACCAATTGAAAATCTTTTGTGATAAAATCTCTCTGTGCTGTGATTTTCTGTCAGATACCATAGAAAAATGGTGCCAAGTTAGCATATTTATCCACTCAGTGACTGATGCGTATTTTTTGGAAATTAGATACCTATGCTTTCTTTCAACTCTATATATCCACTACATTTCCTACTCATTGTGTTATGTGAGTTTGTGTTTAGGAGAGACAAGAATGAAGTCCAGAAAACCAGCTTGTTTAAAGATATGATTTCCGAAGTGATTTCAATAAAGAAGATATTGCTATCTTGAAATGAAGTTGGTGCTACTAGTTTCACACACACATGCACAAATAGACATGCATGCACACACAGAGCAGGATACGGATAGATGTGATGACCCCTGTTTAAAATGATCCACAGATTTAATGGACTCGCAACTGTCTTCTTTTCAAGTCCCAGTGCCACTGATGTTCAGATATGTTGGTTATTTTATGTGTGTTTTTTAAAATGGGCTTTATGGCTTATACAGAAAGATAAATGAAAAACAGTGGTCTAGAGAGATTAAAATAGTTAAGTTATGATGTTGTATGTGAGGAAAACATAATGGTCCAGTTTCTTCAGTATAGAGTGATGCTTCCTTTACCTTTTTAACACAATAGAAAAGAAGACAGCGTGATTACTGGTGTATGCTGATTGCACACTCTCCATGTGGGAGAGATTCATGCCATACAGAAAAGGCTCCAGTTGGACTTTGCTTCTACCTGAAGAAGAGAGCTCACACTGAATGTGTGGAGACCAAAGTGGTTGTGTTATAAAATAATTATGAACTAGCCAGTGACTTTGGAAGAAAGCTCAGGTTTAGAAATGATAGTCATTAGCAAAGGCTGGAATGTTTAACAGGCAGGACAGGGCCATGGCTGCAGACAGCATGGGGGCTTTCCTACAATGATCTTTGGACAGAGTACTATGGTCAGTAAAAGATAATAAAGAGGCTAGAACATGCACCATCTGGTCTAACAGAAGGGAAGTTAGAAAACATCAACGGGGAGTTGGAATTGTTATGAAAAGCCAGACGGTGAAGCATTGATTAAGATTATTTTGATGATTATGTGATATCCTGTGATTTATACCATGGACAAGGAAGAGCAAATATTTTTATGTGTGTGTGAGAGAGCCTGTGAAACCAGGGTATGCTGTAGAGCTACAATTGCAACTGACCTTGGGATTCAGAAAAATCTCCCTGTCACATAGAAGAAGAGGCCAAACCTAGGAACAGGGCTTCCTGAGAATGTGAAAACTACGCATTTTGTGGAAGAGAACCATGGTGATCCAACTGGTTCTCAAGTGTTTGCAGAGGGTGGGGTAGCAGTGGGAATATGATATCACAGAAAGCCTTCTTTAAAAAAAAAAAGGACCTCAAAGTTGCTGACTTCAGTGGTGCTCTGGAAGACACAATGGGAAACCAGGTCAATCAGGCTACAGAGATAGACCTGGTGGAATGGGACTAGAGGTCATTTAGGGTATTGCTTGCTCAGATTAGAAATCAGTGCATGAGGAGGAGATCTGAAATTTCCAAGATTTCTTAGGACAGAAAGAGGCATATTTTCTAAAATTAATTGCTCATGTGCAGCTTTCTTAGTGTTTTCCTTTATTACTCTCTCTTTCAATGTAATTTTTGTTAATTCCCAAAGAAGTCTTTTCTTTAATGGATCAGTGATTGAAGTGATAATGCCCACTTCAATCCTCAGAACAAAGCAACACATGGCAGTTATCACAACCTCTTTCCTGTAGAGTGTTCTCTTGTTTACACCAAGACCTTTAACATGACCACTTCTCCCAAATCAGTGCTAGCCTTTGTAATATTCTTACCATGAACCAGAGATTGGCCAAAGCATTTAATACACATTAATTTTTATTAGTTTCATCTCAGAACAGCTTTATGAAGTAAAAACTATTATTAGGCCCAATTTAAAGTATATTTAGAAAACCAAGGCTTTAGTTTAGGCCACCAGCTAATATGTGATGGAGTCCAAATTTGAGCTCAGTGTAATTCCCAAGTCCTTACTCTTAACCTGCTCAATGTTGGCTCAGTGTTTTACTTCAAATGTATTACCTCAGTTTTAAAGATGACAAAACAAAAATTCAGAGTCAGAGTGGTGTTTTCTATTAAGCATTGAAAATGGACTTGAACTCAGAACCTTGGGTTCCAAATTCAGGTCCCTTCCCCCATACCATTCCACTGCTATAAATCTGCCTGATAAATAATAAGTATATCCTCTGAGAGTGCCATGCATGCATTTCATCTCCCCCTTCGATATCTCATTTTTACGAGAAGCAAGTTTCTTGATGATCCAGACCTATCATTTCTTTCTTTACAAGAGATTTGTCACATAAAAATATTTATAAGGTCTTACCTAATCATTAGAAGGTACTTGAAACACCCTTTTTGCTTCCTGATGACAGCAAATGTCAGCTGTTTTTTAGACTAAGTACTATATGTTTTAAATAGAGAGCTGGAGTTTGAGTACAGGTAACTGTCCCATTGCTTTGACTAGACATTCAACCTGAGCGAGAATTATGAAGGATGCTGTGATGGTTCAGAGGTTAAGAATCTATTTCATCAATGAGAGGGCATATGAAGGCATATCCATTTGCTTCTCTGCTTTACCCCAAACAGTTGCAAGAGGATAGCATTAAGCATCAGAAGTGTTACCTTCTACAATTCATAAAGTTGCACTGAATAGAATTATCACCTTGAAATTACAGGGTAAAACTCCCTATACAAAAACAGATTAAAGACAAATTAGACTGTGGGCCAGGTCACTCTGATTGTTAATTAGTGATAATGGAAATACAATTAGCATAATGAGTTCCAATTACTGTATATGGAGAAATATGAGCATACTGCTTTCATAAATCTTGGATCCAGGAAAAATAAAATGCATCTGGTTTAACAAAGCATGCCCTTCTCTTCTGCAGAAAGCTTCCTGGTAAATATCTTTTTGTGAAGCTAAATCCTTCCTCTGATGGGTTGTGATTTGGGGGAGAAAAAAAAGGCGACAGAATGGATTTGCCCCGTCTGATAGCTGAGCAGTTTTGTATTAGCTCAGCTTCTGTTTTAAGCTTCCTAGAAAATCTAGCCATCTGTTTCTCCAATCGCGGGTTAAAAACATTGGGGAGAATCATAGACCATTGCATCAAATGTGCTTATTGTCTTTGAAATGTCGGTGAGCCCCCCTTTCTGCTTTTGATAAGCTGTGAGATTAGAAAACCAATTAGAGTCACATATTTACACAAATCTAAACAATTTCTTGAAAACTCCATGTAGAACAAATGAACGGGAAACAACGGCTTTACATGGAGCTCTAGTAGGATGCCTGTGGGTGTGTTAATGAAGCCATTTTTAAGAGTTGCACTACAGGGTCTGGATATGTATTTTCACCTTGATCTTAGACTGTTGCAACTTTTCATTGTAGGCACCCATCTCTCTTAACTTTCTCAGAAGGTCCATCAGCTGATGGCAGAATATTCCAGTTCTATTGTCATCTCTCTCAGAATCCTCCTTGCCACTTTTCTTGCTACGAATGCTCAACTGTTGACAGATTACATTTCAAGGCTGGTTAAAACCTGGGCCATTTGGCCAATGAATGGTAATGAATGTGGACTGCTCAGCCCACACAGGTGACATTACACCTCGCACCGGGGAATGTGCCAACTTCCTTGTTGCACCCTGTAAATCTGATAGATGCCATTAACCTTTTTAGTGAATCCCCATGGAGCGCTGCAATGGTGAATCTCAGTAGTAATTGCTAAGACAAAAATGCCCCAGCCTGCCTATATTCCCTGTAAGGATCTATGAAACAGGCAAGTTGGCTACTCAAGTGCTTTTTCCCCACCTGCTCCCTTGATTTACCTTCAGCTGTCAGTCTGCACGCTGGTCGCAGTGCTTCAGAATCTTCCAAACACACACAAGGAGCAGATCTTGCAAAGTACATAGAGCAATTCAACCTTCTCCCTTTTTTCCTGAATGGGATTTTGTTGCAAAGGAGAACAGTTTTATATCTAGATAAGAAGATCTACTAAAATAGCCGAGTCCATTGAGGAGAACCTTCCTGCCCCCACCTTCATGATTCACAATGCACTTTTCATCTCGGTTTTGATTGTGGTTGTCATATTTGTAACCTAGTCAAGTCCCCTCAGTCTGTCTGGAAGCATTTGTAAACTGGATTATTCAATAAAAGAAATGCTTGTCAGGCATCATTCTCCTTCAGCAGTTTGAGATGCTTTCTCTAAAAATGGCTTTCACACTATCACTGTCTCTCCTGGAAGCACACGCATGCACACACACACACAGATGGATTCAAAATGATCATTGACTCTCTGTCAGCTCATATTTACTGAGGGAGATATGGTGGAGCTTAAAAAGACAAAGCTCTGTCCCTAGAATTTTTGTTATTAAAGTATATATTAGATCTACACTTCTTTATAGATTTAAACAAGAAAAGGCAATGCATTAAGAGGCACATAAGATATCCTAGAAATACCTTCTGGATACTGGAAGGTGTCTTATTGATAGCCATAACAATGTGTACCTAATAAGTGCTGATAAAATGGATGTTTGGCAAGCAACTCCTGGCAAAGTCTTAGTCAGATCTTTGTGACTCTTCCTTATCTTATTATAATATGAGAAATTTTTGCCTAGATGTTCTCTGAGGTTTCTTTCTGCTCTAAAATTATATGATTTTAAAGGACAAACCTCCAAACCAGGAGATATGTATGACATAGAAAAATGTTAAAGACTTCTCAATCTGTCTAAATAGTTACTTATTTTTTTACCCACCTGTGCCACTTAGAATTAGATTAAGCTGTGCCTGAGAGAGGAGCCCCACACAGAATAGAGATTCATACCTTTGTCCAGGATTTGTAGTCCTCGAAAGGCACCCAGTCTCAAAAGTGTCTCATTGTTCAAGACGGTAGTTGGCACTCCAGCCATCACAGAAAGAGAAATGGGGACGTGAACTACCTCCATACCCAGCACTTCAAGGAGCTTTCCAGGAATTCCACATAATGACTTCTCTTTATATCTCATTGACATCAGTAGTTGTGAGAGAAGCTAGGGTATGGAGTATTTTAGCTGGATGCATTGTGCCCCAGGTTGTGCCCCAGAATATACCTAGGTTCTATTAGTAAAAAAGAAAAGAAGAATGAGTTCTGGATAGGCAACTTGTAGTATCTCCCATGCAATTCTTCCCCTTTCATTGAAATATTTTCATACCATGTTTCTTTGTTTTTAGAGAAGACCCCTTCCAACATATAGAAATAGTTCATTTTCATTTTGTAGCCATGACTGTGATGATGGATGGTTGAGCCTTATAAAATTTGATACCAACCAGGAAATGTATCCCCAGCAGGTAGTGAAATGGTATTCTATATGACTCCTCTGGACTTCATACTAGATTGCATATCCTGACTCCATAAGCCTGGGCGGGGGCCTCAGACTCTACACTTCTGCATCACTCAGTTGACGTGGCTACTTGTGGACAACCCTTTGCATAAATATTTATAACACTGAATACCAGGAAAACAATTAGCCTCACTGCTCTTAATCTACCTATTTTTTAATTTTAATTAAATTATAATTACATATATTAAAATGAATAGAAATTAGTTTAAACTTGAATCTGCGTGTACACACACCCATGCAACTAACAACCAACACCAAGCATCGCTCTCTCCCTGGAAAGTTGTCTCACGTCTCTCTTCTGTCCCCTTCTCTCCAAGAGGAAACCACTATTTCTATTCCCATCGACTAGATTTGCCTGTTCTTGAACTTTATACAAATGAAATTGTATAATATATATATTTTTTGGGTCCAGCTTATTGTATTCAACATAATGTTTATGAGATTCATGTACTTGTAAATACCTGTGATTCATTTCTTTGTATTGCTGAGTAGTATTTTATTCTATGAATATTACATAAAAGTTTATCACTAATCTTGATGAACATTTGGTTGTTTTCAAAATTTTGCCATTGTGAATAAAGCTGCTATGAATATTCTTGTACAAATCTCTTTGTGAACATATGGGATTTTTTATTTCTTCAAAATAAATAGCCAAAAATGAAATATCTGTGCAATAAGGGGTGTGTGTGCTTAACTTTTAAAGAAACCGACAAATAACTCTCCAAAGTGGCTCTACCATTTTATACTCCCACCCAGCAGTGTATGACAGAGTCCAGTTGTCCTGCATTTGGTGTTGCTGGTTTTTTAAATTTTAGCCATTTTAGTGTAGTAATAAATCATTGTGGTTTTAAGTTTCATTTATCTGATGAAAATCTATGTTAAGCATCTATGCACGAACATGTTTTATTTTTTTAATCTTTTGCCAAACCTCATTTCTACCTTTAAAATACAGTCACCCTCCGACACTAGGAACCAATTTGTTTATAAACTGGCCACATTATAGAATTTTAGCCCAACTCTTATTTGCTCTTTTAGATGCTGCTTATCTTTCCATAGCCATTCCCAACTGAGAATTTTGGTTTTGAGTATCTTAGTATATAGGCTGCTGGATGTGGTAACAATATTTTCTCATTTAAAATAATGCCCAGTTCTTTCTCTGATGGTATTTAAATTTGCCATCCCAGACTCTTGTAGTCAAATATATTGATAATGTCCCATGTGTGTTCTCTGACACTTGGGTGTAATTGTGGTGAACTTTGAATTCCCATCTTAAGGTCAGTTATTAACTATTGATGGATTCTCCTTTTCTCCACTTAATGCTAAAGTATTCATACTAACCAAGACAGATGGGAGCGGCTAAGGAGTTTTTCAATGCCATTGCTGTGTAAGCTGTCTTGTGCTTCCCTCATGTGAGAAACTCAAAGCACTTTTGCAGAGAAGATCATTTATTCAAGGTAAAGGAAAAAAAAGAAAGGAGGGAAGAAAGAAATCTTCTACATTCATTCTCCAAACCCCAGTTTTCAAAGCGGCCATATACCTTTTCTGGGACAGAGTTTTCCCCCACCATTAAAGATGAGAAAATGGCACCTTTGACAATAACCTTGGCTCAGTTTGGAACCAAATAGGATCTGGGTATAAGAAGGATGGCAAGGATTTCAACATCCTGGACAAGTCACCCTGACAAACAATGGCACCAGTTTTGGATTTCCCAGGAGGCGGAAAAGTGCCCTCTGAGATTTATAAACACATCCATAATAAATGGGAGGCTGAAGTTTAAACTGTTATGGAGCCTTCTCTGCTGTGCTGCTGAGGTCCCGTGTGATTTAGAGAGGTGACATTTACTGTGTGCAGACCTATTATTCAGAGTGACTGTTTGTGTATAGACAATATTTTAAAATGGCTTGCTGTAGATGAAAAATTCTTATTAAGTCAGAAAAACAGTTTAAGTAGGTAACACTCTCTCAGTTTAGTCTGCTATAAGTCTTACTGTCTTGCCACATGGAAAGTGCTTGGGGTGGGAGGTAGTGACATCTCACAGGCACTGACTAAAGTACTATCTCTAGAGCAAATAGGACACAGGACTTTAGCTGGGACCACAAAACTAAACGTACATCTGGAGTTAAACTAGTAGGCATTTCTACGAGTTTTGTCCACTTAATGCAGATTTTTCCTTTAGTGTTGGTGCAATACTATTGCTCAACCAACAGTATATGGTAGGGAGAACATTGTGAGTCTAGAAACTTGGAAGGGGGCTGGCTCTTCTCCTTACTAGTAGTGTGATTTCATGGGTGTTCCTTAACCTCCTTGAGGCTGTTTTTATAAGCTGCAAAATGTAGGAATTGGATGAGGTGACTTTTTTAATGGTCTCAAATATTTATTGATGAACAAATTTACTAGTGCAAAATAATATATATTTTTTTAAATATTTTATTTATTTATTTTTAGAGAGGGAAGGGAGAGGGGGAGAGAGAGAGAGAGAAACATCAATGTGTGGTTGCTGGGGGACATGGCCTGCAACCTAGGCATGTGCCCTGACTGGGAATCGAACCTGCGATGCCTGGTTCGCAGCCCGCGCTCAATCCACTGAGCTATGCCAGCCAGGGCGCAAAATAATATTAACAAAGAGAAAAATCATGGTTCCAATTATTTCCCCAAAAAAGACACCCATAGTGATGATTTTTTTTTAGGGATTAGATAAGATGCAAGCAACCTGAATGCAGTAAAAACATGTGTTTCATCCCCTGTGCGATGCCCAGCTCGGTTCTTCTCCAGTGTCTCCTCCTAGAGTTGTACCTAATTTTGTTACCAGTTTTCATCTAAGTCCATTGAGGAATAGGCCAGTTCTGCTTTATTCCTTGGCCAGAAACCTCTTGATCCTGAAAGTCTTGTGAGAAGACATGGCGAAAGAGTCAACTCCACACACCATGTGGTGGAGACAATAATGAGGTGACTTCTAAAACCCTTGTAAGATGTGTCTGAGTTGCTTATTCTTAGGCAATAGTGTCTGTCAGTTCCCAGTGCTGTATAGCACTTTACACTCACCAAGAACAGCCCGCTGTCTTTACTGTTTCCCATTTAAATCCCATGATGGTCCTGAGAAGGAGGCAGACCAATTATTATTGTGCCATTTCTGTTTTTCAAATGAGAACACTGAGGCTCAGGGAGGTCAGGTGCCGTGTCCAAAATCCCACAGCTGGAAGAAACCTAAGTCCCATATTTTGACTTTAATCTAAGACTCTGTATCATTACATTACATTTCTTACACTTCTTCCTTCCCTAAGAGCTCTGGAAATGGTTTCGAACAGTTCGCCAGAAGAAGATTTCTGGAATATAGAGATGAACGGAGAGGGCAGTGAAGGACAGGTCTAAAATCTGTTCTCAGGAGGCCCACAGTCTTCTAAACAGAGATAGCATACTCCTGCCTAATCAAATTCTACCCATTTTTAAAGCCTAAACTCAATATTTTCCTCCTCCATAAGCCTACCTTATCCCACCTTATTCCTGCCTCCAGGGACCGTCCCTTCTGAATTGCTGATTAAACTACCTTTTCAAGATGGGTGCAGTAGAGATGATCTTTCCTCCTCCCTTTTACTCTAGTATGTGTGTATGTTATTTCTTCCATTTCTTTAGTAAGATCCATGTGAGCAAGACTTGTGAAATCTATCAGTTTTACATATTTGCTCACAAGGAGTAATCAGTTAATAATGCAGTTTGTCAATCAACCAAGACCCTACAGCACCTTGGATAAGAGTAGCACTAAGATCGACATTACACTGCTCTGCTTCTTGCAAGTTTAACTTATAGAAGCTATGACATCACAGCCTCTTCACCTAATAAAGCTGTAATCTTATCACCTCCATCACTATCTCTTCATCCCCACTATTTTTTATCATAGTACTTATTGCTATAAGAAGTTGAACATTTTTTGTTTATTTTTCCATCACTCTACTAGCCTGTAAGCTCCATGTGGGCACAGTTTTGCCTGACTTGTCCATTGCTTTATCTTCACTCCAAGAACAATGCACATTGTAGGTGTTCAGTAAATACCCATGAAATGAATGCACGAATGTGTGTATTTCAGGCTTTGTGACCTCCAATTTGTACATCTATCATCATCCTATAGGTTTTTCATATCATTTGGGCACTTCATATCCTGAAAATTTGAACATTAATGGGCTATGGTACTTGCCCTTTTAAAGTTGTTTTGTTTTAAACTTTCCTAAAGTTACTTTCCTAAAGTAACTTTAAGTAAATTATTTTAATGAAGAGTCACTTTTGGAGTGCAAATATCCATAATCATTATGTTAGTTAAAAATATAAATGATATATTTTGTTTTTGATAAATCCTTTGTTCCTCCCTTCATAATCTCCTCATGAAGTATTTACTGAAGAGTTGTTTTCTCAAAAATGATGGAATTTTCTTTGCTAGTGATATAATTGAACTTTCTAATGTCAAAATTAACATTTAAATCTAATATTAGCTGATTAATAATAAAAACATACTGTGGACTTAGGTGATAAAGTCATATATGCCAGACTTAAATCTTTGCTTCTGGTGAATAGTTTTTAGAAATTTATACAAAGGATTTTTGTGTCTCCAAAAATCAGTTTCTTCATATGCAAAATATTATACTATAATAATAGTGTCCTTATCATGAGGTTATTGTGAAGATTAACTGAGATAATCCTCTTATTTACTGACAGGGAAAGAATTCAGTAAATGTTAGACTTTACTATTATTACATGATGTTAGAAAAGTATAGCACACAATTTAAATGCAAATAGTAATTATACTATAGTGTTCTGCATTTTTATTTTATTCTCCTGGAATGCCTGATTGCTTGTGCTAATTTAGCAATAACGATGTTCAAAACATATGTTTGTTCTTCTAAGAATTAACAATAGACAGACAAGATTATTTGTTGACTTTGGCCTGTTTGGATCATTGTAATAAGATGTCCCATATGTAGGAAGAACTATGAATTTCTACAGCTGATTAAAAATATAATTTTCTGAAGAGTCATGGTAAATCTCTTTTCCACAGACACCTTTTAATAAAAAACATAAATTATAAACCTACTGTTATGCAAACAATATTGGCACAACAAAAAAATGATTAACATGCAGATAGAGTAGGTCAAAAAGACTATAAAAGGATTAATGCACATTGTTTGATGTATATTAAAACAATTGGTCAAAGTTTCAGTAGAATTTTAATTTTTGGTGTCTACATACTTATGGACCATTCAAATCTTACCAAAACAAACAGATATATATTTTTTGAAAGTAGAAATTCAATAGAAACCACTAGAGCATGTTACATCAGTCTACTGCCACTATTTTATAAAAAGTGTTTCAAAATAAAGACAAGGGCAGTTCTGTTTTCAATTTATGGAAAAAAGTAACAGCTATTTTCTTCCAATTTTTACTTGATGTTTCTCAGATGCAGAACACCTTTAGTGATGCTTTGATTTCTCTCTCTGGCTACCCTATGTTACTCCTTATTTTTCGAGTCACTATGGTCTTGTGAACAGCAATTTTCATTGCAAAGTTCAAAAAACATTAAAAGAGAATTTCATTTGATCAAACTTCTAGAATGTCTTTTTGGATATTTTGAACTAGTTATAAACTCAAGTGGAACACTCCATTTGGCAGCAGTATGATGGGGTCTTGTCTCCACTTGCTGGTGTGAAACAACACCCATATCGCTTGAGTTTCCTGATGCCTCACTAGGCTATGAGAACAAATGGCATCTTCATAAATAAAGTCATGTTAAACAATAATAAACCACATTTTGTACTGGGTCTTGTCACCACTTTTATGAAAGCACACCTTCTGCAATGTTCTTTGTCTCAAAATTTTGGGAAACCCTAGAGGGTGTCTCGTATATACATTCCCACACAAACATGGTTGTTATTAACAGTTACTAGCTGTGCTTCTGGGTATTCCACTCAATGTATCACTACTGCTTCCACATTTTCTCTCAGGGACTTAAACCTGAATGTATAGGACTAAATGGTGAGCATGTGTAGGCACTATACCCTGTTTGGAACTAATCCTTGCCTCTGATGATTAAAGCTTAAGTGATGTCTCACTTTTCCTGAAATGACTTTCAGGAGAATGCTCAGTTGTTTTCTGCTATTAAATGTCAGACTTTCCTCATCAGTATCCCCCAAATACATAATCATTATTGATTTCTCATGCAAACTTATGATGAGATCATTGCTGTACTTGGAATTATACATTTTATTTAAATCAAGTTTTATTACTACATCATACCTAACTGTTAATATAATAAATTTAATATATAGTAAGTACATTGCATTGGTCAGCTAATTCCATAATTATGCTTTGTAACAAACCATCCCCAAACTCAGTAGATTAAAACAAGAACCATTTATTCTCATTTATGCATGAGCTGTAGGGCTGGCATGGGGAAGATGGTTGACTGAATGAGTCTGTGCTCAGCTGGGCAAGGCTCAAAATTATAGATTGGGTACAAATCTTCTCCATATGTTTCTCATGCTCATTGGACCAGAGAAGTAGCCAAAGCATTACTTCCTTATGGAGATGACAGAAGCCCAAGAGAGAAAACTGAAGTATGCATACTCATTTCAAACCTCTGCTTGTGTTATGTTTGCTAATATCATAAGGGCATACATATATAAAGTTATATTCAGGTCAGCAGGTGGCCCTTTTTCTGGGGAATTATGCAGTCATATGGCAGAGAATGTGGATGTGACAATGGTGAAGAATTGGGAACCATAATTCAATCTGCCATATGTATGTTAATGACCTAAGTTATACCATTCATTATTTTTTTAAGGCATTCTTTATTCTTAGAAATTATGTGACACAAAGGTACAAAGTGCACTAGAGAGATAATTTCATTTCTTTCAATTCAGGGCCCATCCAGATAATGCACTGATTAAAAAGCACCAGGTACTCTGTACACAATGTATGTACCCTGTGCCTGAAAGGATAATGGTGAGGAGCAGATGGGACCCACTCTTAGTGGTGAGTGGGCCAAGACTTGGTATGTGCCCATAAGACCTGCACTGGCCAGTGGTCTTCTTATTTTCCTTTAAGTATTGTTGCTTTTTAAAAAATCATCAAGCAATACATATTTCATTTAAAAAATTGAAAAGTGTATCTATGCATAAAGAAGAAAATAAAATATAGCCGCACTTTCATCAGCTATAAGTAACCATTATTTGCTCTAAATAAAGAGATAAAATAATAGGTAAAGCTCATGTAAATAGATAAACAGCAGATTGATCAAACATAGAGGAGTGTTTTGCAATCTGTTATTTAATGTATCATAGGTAGAGTCAATGTCAGTGACTACTTACTTTATGTCTATCATTAATGCCACCTACCATCCTGTCATGTTAATATAGAGAACTTTATTTCACTAATCCATCAATAAACAGCTAAATTTCTCATTCTTGTTATTGTAAATAATGTTGTTCTGTACATTTCTGAACACTGAAGAAATGTTCCCTTTGGCCAATGCGAGAAATAACATCACATGTGCAAAGGGCCAATGTGGTTTTCAGGTTTAATGTATATTGTGAGATTGCCTACATGAAAGTCTGTGCAAGATACACTCACACGAGGAGTGTATGAGTCTATCTCTTCCCTCTTCCTCAACGATCTGGGGCTCTTTAGCCACCTAAAAATAAAGAAAGAAAAACCTTCAACTAAAGGCTGGGCTAGTTAACTCAAGGGAATTTTCTAGGTACCAAAAAGCAGAGAGGAGGTAAAAGGATTACCAATAGTGTTCTTTAACAAGGAAGGGGTAGTTTTTCAAGAGATTGTAAAGCAAAAATCCAAGTGCTGCATAGACTCCAAACTGGGAGAAACAATGAAAACAGAACAGAGATATTATTATGTGCTAAGGGAAACAAAGGGACCTTCTAATTGATACACAAGATGAATCTCCAGAGAGGGAGGACCATAAGATCCCAAGTTCAAAATGCATCAGGAAATACACAGTCAGGGAAAAAGACTCTCTAGTATTGGTTGTTAAGATATGTAAGATACCAAAAGCTGGGAGACCAATTTTACCAAACATAAGAATGACTCTACACTAAGAAACATAAACATATGCACCAAGTTGAATTCTGCCTTCTTAAAGCTTTAGGTCAACTTCAGATATGCAAAGACAGTTAGTCATCAAATTTTGCAAATGGGAGTGGGTTTACAAGTAAAAGTCACAATTGACAAGGCTTGCAGGGCAAGCCTATAGATTTGGCACTGAGGCCAACACTGGTTGATTCAATTAATAGGAAAACAAAGCTACCATATTTTGCCATGTATAATGCACACATTTTGCTAAAATTTTTGAGGGAAATACAAGGATGCACATTATACATAAATATAATGATTATGTACCATGGGTATAATGGCTGTGATAATTTTATGTATAATGTGCACAAAAATGTGGGTGCACATCATGGGTAAAATACAGTAAACTGGGTTATATCTTATATTTTGTAGCCTAGCAACACGTACAAGTTAATATCATTTCATGGTCCACCTGTACCAGTCTGTTTTTTGAAGGTGGTAAAATGATTAAATCAGATCATATCACAGTTTTTTAAACTTTTCTTGAATTTATTGGGGTGACATTGATTAATAAAATTATGTAGGTTTCAAGTACATAATGTTTCATGTACAATTCTATAATACATAATCTGCATATTGCATTGTGTCCACCACCCTAAGTCAAGTCTCCTTCCATCACCATTCATCGCTCGTTTGCCCTCTGCTTCCTCCCTCCACCCCCTTTCCTTCTGGTAATCACCATACCGTTGTCTGTGTCTATGAGGGGTGTTTATTGTTTAATCCTTTCACCTTTCCATTCAACCCCCAAGCCCCCTCCCCTCTGGCAGCTATCAGTCTGTTCTCTGTGTCTCTGAGTCTGTTTCTATTTTATTTGCTAGTTTATTTTGTTTTTAAATTACAAATGTAAGTGAAATCATATGGTATTTGTCTTTCTCTGACTGGCTTATTTCAGTTATCAAAATACTCCCCAAGTCCATCTATGCTGTTGCAAAAGGTAAGATTTTCTTCTTTTTTATGGCTGAATAATATTCTATTGTGTAAATGTATCACAGCTTTTTTGTCTACTCATCTACTGATGGGCACTTGGGCTGCTTCCAAATCTTGATTATTGTAAATAACATTGCAATGAACATAGGGATGTATGTATTCTTTCAAATTAGTGTTTTGGGTTTCATATTATAGTTTGAAAAACCATGAAAATGTGAGTATTAGTAAGGCTGGTCTGCCATTGTCTGGATGTGGCTGGGAGAATATTCTGAAGCAAATTCTGGCAACTAAAGTGAAATCTTCCCTCCCAGCAAATTGGCTGTCAAGAAGGATGCTTTGGTTTGAATACTAGAATAACACCTTTAGCATCTCAGGAAAGTGCCTAAAATAAAGGCACTCCTATAAACTGAGAATGTGCATATTTATATGTGATGAAACATCATGGAACTCTTTTCTAAAACTTGGTTTTGAAGGCTCAGAATTTAAATTGGTAGGGCTGTTGACTACCAAAAGATGCTAGTATAGTTCATTCTATTTGTGTAGCACTTTTATTTATTTCTATACCAGGTGACAGAACATCCATTATGGTGTATCAGGCTATTGACAATCATAGACAGGAAGTATTCCGAGGTCACTTAGAATACCTGTGGTGATGAGCTGTAGTTGCCAGGTCCTGAGTTACCAATGTAGGGCCTCTACTCTCTACCTACAGGTAAGCAAACCTCAACCTTGTTGCTCAGAGAATCTGACATTCTGAATAAATCAAGTTTCCATTTAAACTCCCAAATCGTGTGGTTTTATTCCTTACTGTTGAAATTTTTTTCTAAATGGTCAGTTTCTAATATGTCTGTTTCCTTGTTTTAGATGTCAAGTCTACCAAATGTACTGAAATCTTTGACGATCAAACCGATGAAACAGATGATCAGTGCTCATCCTCACAAGTTGTGCTGTAGATGACATAGGAAACTCAGCTGAAAAAAAACATTGACCCCAGTAGCTTTGATTCTAAGATTCCTAGGTTCTTTGCTCCATGAGAGAGGGGCCTGGGTTTTGTTCACTCTACTCTCCTGAGTGACTAGCAGATGTCTACCAGGAAAGAAACACTCAATGAATGTTGGTTAAATTAAAAAATGAATACTATCTACAAGATCTTCAGAGTGTGTTCCCTTGTTATTGAGGTATTTCTCCAGAAAGTCAAATACAAAGTGAGTCAAGGAATGAAGAAAGGAAGAAAGGAAGAAAAGAAGAGAAAGAAGGTAAAGGGGAGGAAAAGGAGGAGTGAAAAAGAAGGAAGGAAAATGAAAACAAGAAATAAGGAAAGAAGGAAAAGTGAACAAAGAAGAGAGGAAGAGAAAAATTAAAAGATATTCTGCAGTTTCAAGTGTTGGTTTGACTTTGAAAAGTTCAAATTCATTATCTGTTGAAGTTTAAAATTATATTAATCACCTTTCTTGTTCCTGTTTCTATCTGTCTTCTCCTTCTCGGAGGACAGAATAAGAGATTCCCATTTTGCATCTCCTGGTTCAAAACTCTCAGGCCTTGGTGGCACACACATCACAGGACCCCAAAGCTGCTGGAATCTTCTCCAACAACACTCACAAGTATCACAGCTGTGGGCTCCACACAAAGTGATGGTTGTGGACAGACCTCCAGGATGAGTTCTTTGTTTGTGTTCTTTTTCCTGGACATCTTAGTGGTTTCTGACTGGTTTGGCATGTCGCTAGTTAAAATTCATTCTTTTAAAGCCCAGTATCCACTTAGCTCCTCTCCTCTGAACTTTCTTCATTCATTATTAACAATGAAAGCCAAAGTGCATGAAACAAGTTCAGCCCTATCTGTTTCTGGCATGAAAGTGATGTCTTGGCGTATTAGGGGACACAGCTCTATCTTACATGAAATGGTGCCTGGGCCCACAACAAAGGCACCGTCTCTCAGCGCCTAATAGGATCACCTAACTTCAAATGTGAAACTTCCTTCTTTGAAATATTTGTTGAGATTTCATAAACCTATGAAGATTCTCAAACTCAAACAAAACCTCCTAGGCTTCAGTGCAAGCTCCGACTCTAAAGAGCTTTCTGTTCTATAAACCTGTTATTGGATCTGGGTCCCAAGCCTGGGAAGATGGGGGGAGTGGCGGGGCATGGGGGAGGAAGAACTTGCTTTCCACTTTCTCTTTTTGATACAAAAATAAAAGTCATCTGGTTTTGACTGCAGAAAATAAATCATATTAAGCATTTTAAAAGCACTATTCTTTTTTGCGAGACCTAATTTCAGACCGATTAACACTTTAATATGAAACAGAAGCACATCATTTCATTAGAAGACAAAATAAGGCCTCTCAGCTACCATATGTTGTCTCTGTTTTTTGAAAAAAAAAAAATCTTTTGAAACCTTAGATTGTAGATTGAACAACAAGAGGAAATGCAAATTTGGCACCTCCACCCACCCCAGGTGAGCAGACTGTACTTTGGAGAGCCACACAATCACAGCACATTTTTTTGTTTTTGGCAATGCTCGTATTCACTCTCTTCAGCACTAGAGGACCTGGCCATTGCCCTGGAAAGCTGACAGGGAAATACTCTTTTGTGAAGAAAGGAATCAAAAGGATCTTTCAGTATGTTCTTAAGAATGTCTGCACTGACACAAAGAGCAAAGAAATACTTTCTACCACTGATTTCACAGATTACTTATTTATTAAATAGATGAAACAAAATTATAGCTGTCCATTTTCAATATTTAAATTTTTTTAATGATAATGCCTTTCAAATGCACAGAACATGAATGCAGGAGCTGGTGTGATAGAAGAGAGCCTTATTGCACATAATTAACAGACACATAATGTCTGGTAACTAGTAATTTCCTTCTAGCTGAGTAAGGAAATAATTTAATCATGTTGATCAAATGAATCCCAGGAGCCCAGTGTAACATTATGCCAAAAAAAAAAAAAAAAATCTGCATTAACTGATAAAAGACTACTTGGTTTAAAAAAATAACATGGTTTCCAACCTTGTTTAGGTATCTTTAATAGTGTTTAAAATGCAAGCCTGATTTTAGTAATTGGCTTAATCTGACATTTCAGGAACATTAGTTTTCAGCATTGGCAGAGGCTACAAATATTGGCATGGTATACTTTTCTAGAACCTACTACAACCTAACTGTTGCAAGATGTATATTTCCCTCACCAATGAAAACAGTTCACCCACCCCTGCTTAGAGGAGTGTGCGGGGGCGGGGGGGCATACGGAGGGGGTTCACGGTCACACATCTATTTTCTCTTTTTAATAATCTTTTTTACTAGATTAGCATCTTATACTTAACAACTAGATATAAACCTCCATTGCTCTTCTGCAAATTTCAGCTTAATATTCAAAACAGGCCAGGAGGAGATTTTTATTTCAAATCATTGCCCCAAACAGATTTCTCCTTAGTGGGGAATATCCTAGTCTTGATAGACTGGTGTTTCCCTTTGGAATCTTTTGTGGTCTTTCCCATTGTTCTTTTGAACTACTTAGAAAAGGCAGGGAGCCACTTTCCCACTATCTGAAGTCGGCTCTCCATAATGAGGTGATATAATTTAACACTTACCGTAATACATTTTATCCATCTATTGTTTGCTAAATAATTCCTGCAATAACACTTTTATTCTTTCCATAATTCTTCAGGGCAATGCTGGAGGAATAATATTTTTACTGCAGTGATTGATGACATGGGTCCTGGTGCTATCTAGCCCCCGTGAATGGAGGTTATTGATAAGCATCAGGAAGATTGGAGGGAGTGCGGGGGGCAGGGAAAGCGTCCAGAAGCTCATGCTGCGTGGAAAGAGCATCAGGGATCAGAGGGTTAATACCATTTTATGAGGTTGTAAAATCTACCCCAAGATTCTTGTGTTAGCAATATTCTTTGTGTAAGATGTATGTTATTAAAACAAGTAGCAGCATCTGAATTAAAGTGACAGTATGATGGATGACTACTGAAGGGGAATCGGAGCCGTTTGCAGCATTTTGGGCTAGATGTGGGAATTCTGCCTCAGAGGCAAGGAGCTTGGCAGACACATTGATTCCGGGCTGACGCATGTTCATAAATATGCCCCCAGAGAGGTGTGGCCTAGCAGAATTTACAAAATTATGTTCATGAATTATTTAACATTTATTTATGGATGCTATATTTAAACAGTATTTGCCAAGCCGAATGGACCATAGCTTACAGAGTGATCTTTAGATAATGCAAATTCTGCACAAGGCAGAGGTGGCGGGTGGCTTGCCCAGTGATGCTAGGCCTATCCAAACTACATTAGAGGAGATGAGTCCACTGGCGACAGGGCTGCCCTTCGGAGGCTTGACATGTTTCCCCCGTGTAGCTGAGGCCCGGAAAAATCTTGAGAAAGAGGTCTAGGATTTTTCCTCTTTGGGAATTTGGTTACATCAAAAACCAGGTTTGTGTTAATGCTGATTTAAAATTTAACACATAATGAGCTTTATTTACAGCAATGTCTTTTTTAGGATCATAGAATGCAACACAACACTACCTGTTTGACGTTGAAAAGAAAAAGGGAAAATATTTAGAAATTGCTATTACTTAGACACTTCACTAATCCTGTTGAGGACCAAACTCAAAAAATACAAAGAAGTTAAAGGGATGATTGATACATTTATAATTTTAGGGCCATAATTTGGATGATATGGCAGAGATCCGGGTACTCACCAAACATTCCTTTTGCTTTCCCCATTTTCCATTCCCCTTGCTGTTCAGTGAGGCTTGTGGCTAGTTCTTGACAATGAAATATAAATGGAAGTGCCATGTGTCACTTCTGTAGCCAAGTCCTTACAGGGTTTTTTGTTGTCTCTCTTCTCCTGACATAGTAAATGAAGAGATCATGTATTTCAGAAAGCTTAGCCACAGCCAGGAGAGTCACTAAACAGCCCAGTCCCTACTTGTCCTTTCGGAGCTGAGCCCCTTCAACCTGCTGGCGATGAGCAGATGAGAAATTATGGTTGGGCTGGGCTAAACTGTTGAGACATGAGGGTTGCTTGTTGTTTCAGCGTAACAAAGACAATGTTGATTAATGCACTTTGTCAGTGATACTCAAGCCACCTTAATGACAAAAAAAAACCCAAACCCAGAGTAGCCTTTTCTATTTCTTTTCCTTATAGCATCATTTTCCTCTTCTAGCAAAATTGCCATATATGTAATAATAGCCTGACCTATGGTATTATCAGTGCATCCCAGGCTACACAAAGCCAGGAAGCTAGCAATACCAAAAAATAAAATAAAACAAAGAATCTGATTTTATCAGTTACAGGAGAGACCCAGTGACAATCAAGAGAGGCAAGGGAAGGAAACTGAGTTCTATTTTCCAAAAAGGAGAAAGAGAAAAAAGTAGAAAAAGTCACTGGTATCTGCTTTTGTCACTGTTAGGTAGATATGAAAGCTAAGGTTGATCAACAAATTGAGGATTCTACAAGGTCTATATTTAGATTCTGAATGTGATGTCTTCTTTTTAGTCTTTGTGAGTTCTTCAGGGTTGGTATATGAATAAGCATGAACACACACACACACACACACACACACACACACGCACATACACCTCTATCTCAATACTTAGGAGAGTTCTAGTACTTGCTAAGAATTTAGCAAATTATTGGTGCACAAGTAAGTAAATCTGTGAATCTGTTTGTATTTCTCAAAAGACAACTCCCAGGAGCACTAACAGAACTAATAACAGAGGGTTACTTTCTGGTCCTTCTCAAGAATGGTACTAGCATCTTCAAATGTAACTGTCTTTAACCAGATCTTTGAATCAATTGTGCATGAAAGCCCCAGAAAACTCTGTGGCTTGGTCTAAAGTCTTGAGTTTTAATAAACTTTCTTTATAAAACTTTTCAGGATTTTCAGAGGTTGTGCATGTATGAAGTGCTGGAGAATGGGGCATAGGTAAGAGTATAGACATGTAGAAAAATAGTTTTCTTACCTTAGCCCTAATCCTCTAGAAAGCAGAACCCGAGGCGAGGATTCAAGTATACCTCCTAATAGCCATGGAAAGAAGAAGTAAAAGGGAACTTACCTGACTCACTCCCTACCACCTCTCCCCCACACACACACACTCACACCTCATTGGTCAAAGTTCACTCCATGCAGAGCTAACTCCCTGCACTTCTGGGTTATGCTCTTCAGCCTCTTGGCAGCTTCACAGGCAGCCAGACCTCAAGCCTCTTGATGTGTGTTTCATCCAAGTTTAGAAGTGAGGAGGTGTCTCAGCACTGACTGGTCTTGTTCCGAGGGATGAGAGGCCATGCTGCCCTGGGACTTTAACCCAGACTACAGCCAACTCGGGAAGCCCAACAAAGTCATCAAGGGCACAGTGGACCATGAGACAAGAGCATCTTTGTAAAGAAATGGGCAATCGAGTCTGAGAAAGCACATAAGATTATGTTCAGCACCGTTCTCTAAGGCTTTAAATATATTTTATAGCTAAAGATTCCAAGGGGCAAATATTTGTTGGTCATATTTTCCACGGTGACCTCCAGCTTTTCTTCTAGGGTTTTCCCTTCACCCTGCCCTCCCCAAGACCAGGTTCAATGTTACTCCTCCCACCTTTATCACTATAACCTGCCCTTTGTGGGCGCTAAATGCTCAAAGCTGAGCATGCTCTGCAGCCAGTGATCATTGAATACTCTTTCTCTCTTCCCAGGTATTAAGGACAAATGTCATCTTTTTTCTAAATTCCCCCTCCATTCTCTCCAATCAGATGCATCTGCCTTTGCTGTGCTCATACACACCTTGTATTTTTGTTCTGATGTTTGTGACCACCCCACATGTACATAATTATTCATTTACGCCACTAAATTGCTAGCTCCTTGAGGACCTAAACTATGAAAGACAATAAAATCTAGCACAATACGTTTGTGTTTCAGAGTTCCACAAACCAGAGTTCTTTGGGCTTCATTTGCTTCATGTTCTTAAGATTCATCTTATAGTGCATCGTCCTGAGTTTTATCTCCTCTTCTGTGAAATTGTTTTAGTTGCACTGTATTTGGTTCTAGTAAAAACTGTCAAGGACAATATCAATGTTGGTGCACAATGAGGTACCTGGAACATAGTAGGTGCAAAATAAAGGTCAATTTCCTGTCCTTACACATTTTTTGTGCCCCTTTCTCTCCAACACCAATGCAGAGTGTGGTTCATGGAAGATAGGTTTTCTAATTGCATCATATTGGTGAATGCATATAGTAGTTGCTATATGCCAGGCACTATTCTTAGCACTTTAAAAGAGTTTATATATCTAATTGTAGTCAGTATATATAATTTTTATTTAACAAACCCATAGCATTTGCTATATGCCAGACACCACTCTAAGTGCCTAACAGATATTAATTATTTTAATGTATATAACAAAGCCATGAGTTTAGTACTGTCATTAATATCCCCAGTTTTCAGGTGAGAAAACTGAGACACAGAGAAGTTAAATATCTTGCCCTATTTATCTAGTAACATCTGAGATTTAAATACTACATCTGGTTCAAGTATGACTATATATTGTGTGTTGTAGTATATGATAAAATAGATTATAAATAAATAAATCTCTTATACTTTTAAGAGCTTTCATTACTTTTAGATAAATAATACTCATCTAGAAGTTGTTCACTCCTGAACTGAGACTTCTTCATATTGACCAACTGACTCAATAATTTTAAGCTATTGAAACCTAGCAACCTGGTAGAGAGTAGGAGTCATTTAGAGAAAACTCGTACTAATCACTACCAAGAATGATATGATATCTGCACAAGGACCAAGGGAAAAGAGAGTTACCACTTGTATTCGAAACTGTTTTCATTACTGTATCATGTTGCTGTCTCTTCTTTCTGAAGATTTTTGCTTTCACATACAGGTATTTGAATATTTCACAAACCCTACCAGAGCTATCTCTGTGTGTGTGCATGTGTGAATATGGGGAGGGGGAGATAAAGTTCTCTACTCCATAAATAAATATAGCCAGGAGAATAATAAAAGTAAGAGAACATTTTTACAATAAAGTGCAGTGCTGGCCTTGCAAATAAATTGAGATGGGACCAGTCCCAGGTCACCATGATTTCATTAACCACCAAAGAACGCTCCTGCAATGCTGAGCACATTCCAATATCCAGAGAACAAAAGGGAGCACATATTAAAAATCTAAAGAATCGAATTTTTAGCTAAGGACTCAGTGGAATCAGATAAATGTCTCATACCATCTCCCTCTTCCCTTTCCTCCCCTCAGGCAAGAGTGTGAGACCCTGACACAAACCTAACCTTGTCATCATCTTAAAGGATATACTGTCCTGCCACTCATGCCGTATTTCACACACTTTTTAGCTGTGAGCAAAAATGGTTCACATTCCAGAGAAATGGTATTTCGGCATTATCAGTGTCCATCAGAGAAGTTGTTTAGCTCAGGTAAGGCCTGGAGAATTCAGAGAGCCCTTCCTCACGTTCCATTATTCCTTTTGGGTTAGGGTAGATATTAATCATGTCTGACCTCTTACAAGTGAAGAGGAAATGATCCCTTATGACATGGCATGCATTTTTCTACCCTGGGGTCATTTCCCTTAGTTTTGGAATTTATGTATTTAAAAGAGATGCTTGCACGGTTGATGTTAGTTTTAGGAGGTCACATTTCTCCCTTAAACCAAATTCTAGTGAGAAAAAAATAAAAACACAGCTCTCCGATAAGGATACTGCCTTTCATGCCTCTCACCACAGTCTAATTATCCTTGAATGACAAGCTTCAGGTACATTCCCGAATGATGAACTCTCTCTCATTCTTTTTATCCTTTTTTCCCTGTTGTGGGTTTCAGCCTTTTTCTCCCAGTCAATTGTGCCTTTAGCAAAACTGAGGGGCAGACAGGTAGCAGGGAGCCAGACCAAACTGTGCCAAGATCTGCCTTCAGCCAGTGAAGCAAAAGGCTCATTCTGGAGTCCAGATGCTCTGTGTGGACTCTTAAGCCTCACCCATTCTCAGCAGCACCAACCTGGGATTCCTCTTCCATTTTTGTCCTTATACAAAGCTCACTGCCTTCCTGAGACTAACATGTTATTTGCTTACATGCTTCATTCTGTCAGTTTTTTTTGTAAGACTAAAATTTGCTTAATAGAGCTGGTACAAAAGGTAGGAATGGAGATAAAAGACAAACAAGACTCTCAGAACTACCAATCTGTTAAAAATGAGTTTGGAAGGCTTGGACTCACTTGAAACCAGCAACGTACATAAGGGAAGGACCCTTGAGGGAGAAACACAGAGTTAGTCCCATCTTGGATAGATTCTTTTAAGAAGTAAGTTGTAGAAAATCATGATTACTTTTAAAATGCACTTAATCTAAAATTTTGAACATGAATGGTTTTTTATTCATTTTAGGATTGAATTCATCAAACAGAAAATCCTGATAAAACTACATATACACTACAAATACAAATAATTTAGACAAACACATAAACTTGTATCTATTCCTATATTTAAATTCATTAGGTATCTTACAGATGTTAGAGAGGACCAGGTTCTCTGCATGGGATTTTCCTATCAAAAGAGGGTTGGAAGGTTAAAACAGAGAAAGTAAGGGCTCAGATTGACAAGTCGGCCGGCTATGTTGCAAAGTTTCCCAAGTGTAGGTTGTCAGGGAAAAGAGAAGCCTGGATAGAACGCTTATACTGTGAAGGAACCAGCAACAGGTCCATGCCTAAAATTTGCAGAGCCTGGGGCAAGAGTACAAATTGAGAACCATATATTTTATGACTAAATATTTAAAGGGTCTAAATCAAGTTAATAGACTGTTAAATAAGCCATATTTCCTTCTCAAACCTCTCAAACCTTGACTTATGTTCATTTACAACAATGAAATAGAAAGATATAAAGCTAACATTTTTAGATCATTGAATGTTGGCAAAATACGAAAGACTAGTGTACTCAATTATTGCATTATCTGAGTGTTCTACTGATGGTCCAATGGTATTGGATGAGTAACAATACTAATACATAAATAATTCACAAATTATTATATATTTCCCATAAAGTATATTTCTTATTTTCATTTGAGCAAAACCACTAATTATGTTACTTCCTATAATCAAAATTTTGCATCATTTGGGTACTACTGCCAATAATGCCAAATTTGATAACCCTTCTTCCTCATGGCAGTTATTAGAGAGTGTTTTACTCACTTCAGTTGTGAAAATTTTACTCTGCTGTGGCAGGAGCATCTTGGATTGCCAATAAAATTCTTATATCAATACTTAGATTTTGAAATTAAATAAGAATGTTTTATAGCATGTTTGAATTATTTGAATTGTTTATGATAAATTATTATCAAAAATTACTATAGCCCTGGTAGAGTGGCTCGGTTGGTTGGAGCATCATCCTATACACCACAAGGTTGTGGGTTTGATTCCCGGGTCAAGGCATACACCCAGGCTGCGGGGTCAATCTCCCGTTGGAGCATGTATGGGAGGCAACTGGTTGATGTTTCTCTCACCTTGATCTCTCTCTCTCCCCCTCTCTGACAACACTAAACCTGTCCTTGGGTGATGATTTAAAAAATGAGTATAAATAATTTTAGTGTCTTCTTATAGATTATTAACATTGATATTACAATTATCATCACCTCTTAAAACAGTATCTGGATTTATACACTAATAGAAGAACTTCATATTGTATTTCTGGCATGTTACATGTAGGTGTGCATTCTCATATACACCCATTTTAAAAAATTGTGATTTATTTAATGCTGAAAAATATTACCTCTTTCAAAACTGTAAGTTGGAGGAATTATAAACTGAAAAACAAGTACGAGCAAGAAAACGAATATTTAGAAATGATACTTTGTTATGCAAGAGCCTATTGCATTCATGCTCTCATGCAGGAAGGATTTGACAAGTTAATTTGTCTTCTTTCTCACTAACCGCTTTAGTTGCTTAAATAATGCCTACATTTGACATACTGTCTCTGAAGTCAGCAAGAACACAACCCACAAACCTTCCTAGCATTCAGACGTGCTGTCTTTGTGTGGAAGACTTCGGGAACAGAGGTGGAAAAGCGTGTCATTACAATGTGGTTGTTTAAGTCATGCTGGGCCATTACTGGGCATCAGATCCTGCACGACTGAATGAAGGCCCATGAATTCCCGAACGTATTTTATATGCATGTATTTGTGATGTGCAGGCCCCTCTTCAGGGTGCAGCTCAGGGTAAGGCCTTTTCCCACGGTCCAGGTACACTGGCTAGGAAAGTTCGGTCCTCCTCACACACCTCATTATTCAGCTGTCTTGGTTGCCTTTCTTTTATCTCTAAATCTTTCTTGTTTCCATTAGTTCTCTACTCACAGTACACTTTCTTCCTTCTCTTCGTCCGTTTCTTTTCTTCTTTTTTTCTTCCCTGCCTTTCTCTGTGCTTCCCTTTTTTTCACTGCAATTTCTCTAAAATAATTTTCTCAAGAAGTACATAGCACACCATTTCTTAAAATACTTTATGTCTGTGGAGAGGGATGGTATATAAAAATCCAAAACGGAAATACAAAAAAGTGAAAGTACCCCCTCCCTTACACTCCTTCAGTGCACATCCTTCCTAGAGGAAACCACTGTTGAGAGCTTAGACTTTGTATTTCTACGCCATGTCCTACACCTTTAAAAAGTGTGCGATGTTTAAACAAATGTCAGATACATAGTGCTTTACAAGTTGTCTTCCACTCAACAGTAAATAACGGATCTCTTTCCAAGTCAGTACATAAATGTTTAGTCTGTTCTTAGTGCTTTATATTATGGATGTCCCATTCGTTTAGCCATTTCTAACAGTTGCACACATAGGTTTTCTCCAGTTTGAGGTGTTATTAAAGGCACCACCTTAAGGATTCTTGCACATTAATCTTTATGCAAGTATGTATATAAAGATGTATGACTAAACTTGGAGCATGTAATTAAAAGAATATTTTAAAATTTGATAGATCTACAGAAATATCCTCCTAGAACTCTTTTATGCTCCTACTACCATGTATGACAGTTTTTCTCTGTACTTTTCCTAACACTGATTGTTATCAAATCTCACCTAAATTTTATTTTCATCATATTTACACACTAAAAATATCAAGAGAGATAGTCGGTTGTCTCTATGTGTGTTTTTCTGATTCTCTAGTGAAACTTAGCATTTTTCTTGTTTATCATTTTTTTTGTAAATAACTTGTAAAATATTACAGATTAAACCTGACTATAGATGTAACAAATAGCTCTATTCCTCTGCTTCATCTATGTACATCCCATTTATGTTATATAACTACCTATATCACCAATAATTCTTTCACTCTATTTTTATTCTTTG